>OMLC01067269.1:0-12599 GCA_900302585.1 Regalecus glesne | reverse complement strand
ATATATTTATATGCATATATATGTAAGAAAAATGAAATAAGAAAATAGTTAAATAGAAACAGTCAGGCTTTAATTACACCTGACATCATTAATAAACTTCACGGCAACCCAGAAACATGCCAACACCCATATATGAGCACATGCTCACCATGGCTTCATATTCACCAACATTTATGTCCACGTACTGTATGCTGTGCACCGCAAAGACACACACCACATCTGGTGATTCATACACACTGAGCGCCATCCACCATCATGGAATATAATAGAACAGTGAGACAGTGACACATGGACTGTACCAATGAGTGAATGTCTGTCTGTGTGTGTGTGTGTGTGTGTGTGTGTGTGTATGAGAGAGGAGAGAGAGAGAGAGAGAGAGAGAGAGAGAGAGATTATTCTTGTACTTCTATCTTTGAGAGGGCCAAATTGAATATTTTACCAGTCCACACAACTTTGTGGCTCTTTTTTGGGGGTCAGAACTCCGATTTGGGGTAAGGATCAGGTCAAGGTCAAGGTCAGGGTTAGGCATGTATGTCTGATGGTTAGGGTTAAGGGTTAAGGGCTTCGGAATGAAGGCAGCTAATAGGTAAAGGGTAAATTGGTAAATGGACTGATTCTATGTAGCCTTCAAAAATATGAAAGCGCAAGAGTGTGTTTGTGTGTGTTTGTGTGTGTGTGTGTGTGTCGGCGCGCGTGCACCAACCCACAGGACAAAATGAGCATTGTGACAAAGACACACTGAAAACAATAAGCCATTTATCTAAGGCAACAAGGACCCTCTATATGTCAAATTCACAGCAGCGATCGAAGTGTACATGACATCAAAAGTCTCATCTCCAAATGACTGGTACATTTCTCTTTCAGACAAGCCGAGCTGCCTTGAGTGTTGTATGTTAAAACTACGAGTATTAGACTGAAACGTCAAACAGCCACAAACAGTTGTATATATTCCCCAAGAGGCTGAGCAAACAGACTATTGCCTAAGATGCATCCGTGAGGCAGTGGATATCTTACAAGACCATAGTCAGCCAAGTCCCTCTCTTTGAACCTCTGACCCTCTCTGTCTTTTTCTTCCCCTCTCTGACTCATCTGTACTGGGGAACGGGGTAGCTCAGTGGTCAAGCGCATACTTTAGGAACTAACAAACCAGAGGCTGTGGGTCTGAATCCACCACAGGGCATCAGGATGAGCATCCGGCCTTAATCCCTCAAGCTCCATCGAAGTCCATGTCCACCCCCGCAACACCGGGAACAATCGTGACATGTAGAGCAGAACTCGGCTCATCCACACTATTGATATCCCGATGATGTTGAAAGGTATGAAGCACCCCACGATCCCAGCAAGATCACTGGCGGAGACTGCAGTATCATCAGCAAATGTGTACACATTACTCACTGTAGATGTTCTTAAATGATCAAGAATTAAGGCAGCTTTCAAATATGAAAAACTGAGCCGAACAAAGTGAGAAGCAGTGATTGACTCCCGTGACGCCTGGGACGACCTCATGAGAGGAGCCAAGAGACGGCTTTTCACACTAACGAAGGAGACGTTAGGCTGGCAAAGTGGTTAAAGAAAGCCTGACGATAACACGCTGCTCCCTCTGACCCTCACACAAATGCCATAACTTCACCAGCGCATTGCCGCTTCATAATGTTGTCGGCAATTCACGAGTATAATCCAACAACCTGACCTCCATAACAACAATGCAAAAGACTGTGTACATTACCTTTGACACGGGCATCTGGACCTGCGGTGTGCCTGTGTGTGTTCTAGGATGTGAGTGCTTAGAATTGCTGTCGTGGGTTTAAGTGTAAGGGGCGAGTCACACACTTCAGCCGCTGTGAACATGTAGATGAACACCCTCATGTGTGAGAAGCATGAATAGATCGGGGATGAAAATCCAGTGTGGTCATGTGTTTCTCTGTCCAGTTCTTTTCCCTGTTAGCGTCTCTCTCTCTCTCTCTCGTCCTACCCGCTTCTTCAACTCGCTCTACTGCAGCCCCAGCTCTCCACAGCTTTGCCCCGGTTTGTGTGCCAGCGTGTTTGAGATAGACAGTGAGAGAGAGAGAGAGAGAGAGAGAGAGAGAGAGAGAGAGAGAGAGAGAGAGAGAGAGAAGGATGGGGTACGAGACAAGCAAGGAGGGGCTTGTCTTGTGGTCACGAGGGGGTCAAGCGGGAGAAGAGTAATAGAAGGATAGAGTACTGTACAAGAAAAAGCAAAGAAAAGGGGAGTAGGGGTCAAACTAAAGGCAGACACGGGGCGAAGATGGCCACAAAAAGAATAAATGACAAACTCTCTTGAGACGAAAGCTGTATCCCCTACCCCTCCACTCCCCCTCTCTTGGCATGCTATTTATAGGAGCAGCTGGGTCGGGAATCAAAGCGCTGAATCAAAACCTATCAAAGAGGAGCAGGATGCAAAGAGCCATGTCTTTCACGCCTAATAATGCGTCCACACACACACACACACACACACACACACACACACACACCAAATCACACTCACCCTCGTACAACCACCTGCCTGCTGTTCAGCTTTCAACAAACCTAATCTCGCAGCACTTCACATGATTCTGGCTACGACAAACCAAGTCCCTCACAGGACACAGATGATTCATATTTATGGGAATTTATCAAATCAGTATGCAGCTTGACAACACCATACCGGGTCAGTTGAGGCTACTGTACACGATACCAATGGAAACTGTAAAATCCACCCTGGCAACCCCTGAGAAACAGGGAACCCATTGAACGAGGATGAAGCCGTGACTGTAAAATATGGTAAGAGATCTAAGAACGGGTGCTTCGGGACCTGGCGAGCCGGCCGCTGTGAGTTTGGTCCCACTGCAGGGTGTCAGGAAGGACATCTGGCCTTAATCCTCCAAATACCAGCAGTTGTGACACATAAAAAACAGACCTCTCTTGTCCTCTGCATAGCCGACTTCACAGTCTTTTGGTATTCAACACTTTGTATTTGTCTCTGTCTTTCTGCTCACTTAGCTGGCATCTAACTCTCCTCCCCAGTCTCAGGCAAATCAGCTATAGAAGACTGTCTGATCTCTCTTGTGTCCGGCTTAGTTGTTAAGGGTTACAGCCTTGAATACCTTTATATAATACCTCGGCTCCTAGTGCCAATCAAGCCTGTAAACACAGGTGTTTAGTGGAATTATCAAGTGAGACTAACTTCTGCTTTTGAAAGTGTCATACGTCCTCGTTCCAGAGGCTGAGTACGAGTGTTGTGCTGCAGAAGCTGGTTCCTAAAAAGGAACTTGCATCTACTTCAGGGTGTCTTATCAATCTGTAGTCAATTCCAGCTGGAAAAGACTTGAGCCCTGTATGTTGCTGAACTAGACTACAACAGAATATAAAATTAAATAGTAAAAAAAAATTAAATAATAAAATAAATAATACATATAACTACATATATAGTCATATAAAGGATTAATTATAATTGATATTAATAAAATAAATAAAAAAACTTATGATGATGTCTTTTAATTCATTAGATAAAGTAATAGTAATAAAATGACATTGCAAAAATAAATAATTGATAAAAACGCTAAAAAATCTCACCTTTTACTTTTCTTCTAATTTTACTGAGACCTTATTACTTTTTTACTTGTAACTTTACATTTTCAATGTTTTTTCCTTAATTTCAGAGCTATTTCATGGTGTTTTCCTGGACTCTAATTGTCATGTTAAAATATGTGCATAATTAAAACTGAGGATGAGCAGCATTAAGAAGACCTCACGCTTACATCCTACCAGCGGCTATGGGTAAACTTAGCCTGACATCTTTGGGCCTGTGGCTCCGGGCTAGTTCCTGCAGCAGTGTAGAACTGTGGAAAATGATCCTAATGTGAAATGCTCATGAATAGTTAAAGTGGGTTTTAAAATAAAACAAAGTTCCATTAACGAGAACATCCCTCATGTTTGAGGAGAAGATAGGAGCATGTAAATCACCACCGGGTTGGGTGTGTGCGTACTCATGTGCTTCTATGTGTTTGAGCAACAGAGAAAGTGGTGCTAGAGAATGAAAGCATACGGAGATAAGAGCGAGGAGATGGACAAAAACCTGGAGGGAGAATGTATATTTTCCTATGCCCTGCCTGCTATGTACAATCCTCCCCATCGACAACCGCTCATCTGAACTTGGCTCATGGGAGATTAAGTCCAGATCCCGTTCCACACGGCAAGTTCGATCCTGCAGCTCCCGGCTCGTTAGCTCCTGAAGTGCAGACTCTACCCTGGAGGTACCACCGCTCCAATGCTCATCTAATTCATTGTCATTTAATCTCTTGCTATCATTTAATCTTAACCAAAATCCAATGAGTGTGGATAGGCGGTTGGCACTGTAGCTTAACATAGAGAGGGTTCCCAGTCCGGTGTGAGAGAGACCGTTTGTATGGGCTCTGTGGTGGACGGGTATTCTAAACTGTGTCCTGGCCTCCTTGGATAGAGTCCAGCCCACCATGATGGTCATGAGAGGATAGTTTTACTCTGCTGCTGGTCTGTTGTTGCAAACATGATTTGCACCATGAATGGATGGAAGGGGGGCAGCAAGACAAGGAAATACAGATATGGAGAATATGTCCTCAGGAGAGCAGCATGAATGAAAAGAAAGTCTTCTGGAGTAGAAATATTTGTAATTTGGCCTTTAAGCTGATCCTCGGATAGCTAGAAATTGTAATAAATCTACCATAACAGACTTGGGCTTTAGTCAGGCAGTGTAACATTTAAGCAGGCTGGTCTGTCACATGATGTATACGGTTTCCTCGTATCAAGCTTCAAAAGAAAGGATCGATTTTCTGCAGGAAAATTGGATATCAAGCATCAGTGTAGATAAGTAGAATAATATTTCATTGGAGCCTCTTTCTTCTTTCTTTTCTTTTTTCCTCTGCCGGGTACTTGGTACCATGCCTGTGCAAGCAAGATAACACGACTTATAATAAACACTTATCTAACGTTGCCAAATCTGATCCGCATATTTGATTGGGTAAGGTTTTACACCAGATACTTTTCCTCACACAACCCTCCCCATTTAACTGAGTTTGGGACTGGCACTAAGCTCGGCTGGGTTTGGAAACGGTCCCACTGACACGAAGTGGAGCCGGCAGAGTTGAAGATGCAGAGATTTGTATTGGGAGCAATGAAGAAGGACAGGACTCAGAATGAGTATATTAGGACAGCACAGCTGGGAGGGTTTGGAGACCAAGCCAGAGAGACCAGACTGAGATGGCCTGGACATGTGTGAAGGAGAGATGCTGGTATACTGGGAGAGGGATGCTGAATATGGGGCTGCCTGGCAAGAGGAAAAGAGGAGGACCAAAGAGGAGGTTTATGATGTGGTGACTTTCATGATTTTGCTCTACTTCCTCCCTATGCTGTAGCTGTGTAGAATTCCTGTTATCATCCTGTACACTAAGGCATCTCTAACTGATCCAGACAGCTGCCTGTCATTTTCATCCTCTGTGTCAACAGAGGGGAGCTCCCTTATTTTTGAGTCTGTCCGGTTTCTGGCTATGCTTGAAAAAAAAGAATTTGTGTTGCAGTTATCAAATCACCCGCGAGGCAAGGCAGCCATCTTGGGATTGTTGCATGGAGCAAGCAAGTATTTCCATGCCTGCCCCATGTGAAGGCCTTTTTCATCAGATGGAAGAAACCCTTTACATAAGTGCCTGCAATGGATCTGCTTTCATTCACAACACTGTGTTTCTGGCATTTTCCTCTAAAATATATAGGGTTTTGAGGTGGGATTACACTGAATATCTCTCCCTGCTCCCATTCACACATGACCCCTTGCCAGAAGTGTCCCTGAACATTTTAGGCAAAGACCACCTCTGTGGATAATAATGTTTATCAAAACTAAAATCAACAATAATAACAATAGCAATGATAATAACAATAATAATAATAATCTCAAATAAAAGGCCACTTGTCTGCAGACATCATTCAAAGAAAGCTTAAGGATGAAGTTTTCACAACAGTTGTTCAGCTAATGTCGTATGGAAGAATCCCCGTTTGTGTGCATGTATGTCTGAATGTGCTAGTCCTCCTCCAACCAACAGAAGGACTTTTTTCCACCCAACTCCTTGAAAGCAGCCAACTTACACAGCGGTAAAATCAGTGTTCATGCTTCAATTTAAAAAGGCACCAAGCCAAGGCAGTCATCATGTACTGGATAGCTCAATTTTACATAATTAAAGCTGTTTTAGGATAATGGAATAATAAAATAACTCCCTCTGATGTAGTCACCCCAAAATAACACAATCAAAAGTGAACTAATTTCCTATGAATGTAGATCAATGCTCTGATTAACGTCCATGCCTTCAGGACAAAGACATTTATTTGAAGCTAACGGTCTCCAGCGACTCGAATGAAAAGGCACAGACGTGCACAGACCTCCATTGTAACCCAGAAGCTAACATGTTGTCAGTGTTTCCTCTTCTTATTAATTCCCAAACAAAGCAGTCAAATGAAATGAGGGATCTTCTTTTGGCTTAATATCTCACATACTTACTGTTTTACCTGATTATCAACTCATGACATTATTATGAACTTCATTATTGTGAGATTACCATGAAATGAGATCAGCTTGATCAGTCACAACAACTTGTGCTTATGTATTTCCTTTCTACTACTTGTACAAACTCATATATCATATTAATAATCATTATTATCATTATTGTTGTACTTTGATAAAAATGTATGTTTGTGTGTGTATGTGTTTCAATGGCTGGCTCAATGGACCAAGGATGAGGACAAAAAGGGAAGCATAAGGGGCACACTGATGTTCTAGGTTGGTCCAAATGCATTCATTCCTAGTTTTGCATTTTAATATTTCTAAGTCCTACCTGCTCAAAGTGGGGAGCAATCGGCTCACGTCTCTGAAGCTGGAGCTGCTTGTCAATGTTGTCCTTCAGACACTGGCACACTCGTCGCTTCTGGTCCACCGAGTAGGCTTCTAGACTCAGCAGGCAGTCACACTTCTAGAGAGGGAGACGAAGAGGGAGAAGAGATGGAGAGATGGGTGGAGGTAGGCTGATTATCTATATGTCATGCCAAAGGAGAGGACTTCATACTACCTTTATACTGAGCGAATGAGAAGTACAGCGAGATGGGAAATGTTGATGAAGGGAAAAGAATACCAGGCTGAATAAGACAAGTGTTCTTGTGTAATGGTACCTGCTTTCTGAGACCAAGAGACAGCTTATTTTAGATGCACTGTCAAGGTGGAGGGGTGCGTTTAGGTGAACATATATGAATCTCCATACAATATACCCTAAACCTAAGCCTTAAGTCATACAATATACTAAAGTAGCCTACCACAATTATGCATATGACACAAATCTATATATCATTGAAATATCGGGCAGCTATTGACCTGTTGAAAGCCTGTCTCATAGCATTGAACAAATCAGTGACTGGTTAAAGGTATGGAACAAGTTTTACGTGTCACTTTTAGTCCCCATATGCTGTGGATGCAGATATGAACTCAGATGGAGCTTGAAGGATTAAGGCCGGATGACCTTCCTGATGCCCCATGGTGGGATCAAACCCATGGCCTCTAGGTTGCAAGTTCCCAAAGCACATCCTCCCCCACTGGACTTCCATGGCCTCCGGTAGGCTCATGTCTAGCATGGCTCCTTTGTGTATTCAGCCCTCTATTTGTAACTTAAGGCAAGTGTTAAAGAAACAAAACAGAGATTACCGTTGCACCCATATTGTTGACTAACTAGCTGGACCTTATGGTGCTTAGGCACTTCATACTTCAGTTTGAACTTCTGGGCCATGTCCAATGGGCCACAGTGTATGAGTAAAAAACTATGATGACCCTTTACCCAAAAAGAAAAGCCTTCGCATGATCATATTTTTAGCATGAAAGAGGTTTACCCTCATTTTCTAAACTCCCCACCCAAGAGACAAACATAATATGTAATAAGATGAAACTCAATGAATGGCCACTGGCCTGCCATGGAGCAGCTAAAAATACAGGCAGCATTTCCCCTTAATCAGATTTATTAAAGTGGTCCCTGGTTGTGGCCTTCCCCCTGAGCCATGTGGCAGCCACTCTTTGAATGTGAAGCTGAGTTGCTGTCAACAGCCCAGCCTACCTTGGCCACATAACATGCATTAGCATTGCATCAGTGCTAGCTACATATTTCTACAGAAAGAGTGAACATGCTAGCAGGGACCACAACCTTTCTAAAGACAAGGTCGGGGGTCTTTCTGATGTTTCAGCAGTCATATGAAGGCTAAGTTAGCTGACTCGAACATGAGCATTAACCCTCTCCAATCACGAGGTCGGCCACACTCCTCAGAGCTCCGATAGCCCTTTACACATCAAGTCTCTAGTCACACTATGCACTATCAGAACCTATCAGTTGTAGCCCACAAATCAAGAGGGCTATCCGAACCTGCCACGCCCCACTACTTCAACAGACCTATATGAATCCAGACTTCATGGTTCTCCAATCCGTAATGTAATGATGGGAGAATAAGTGGGTATCATCACAGCCAATATTTCCAATGTTCCAACTTCCCTGGCATCTCTCGGCAATGTGGACAGGAGCCCTCTGTAATGCATTACTATGACCGGGGTAGGTCGGTAATTTGATTTTATCCATGCATATGAGTAATTTCAGTCAGTCATCTGGATGATCAAACAATGTACCATGGTAATGAAGACACAAGACCTCGCAAACGTGAGGTCCATTTGCAAATGCATTACCATTTAATCCCCTTTAAAAATAATGAGTTATCACAGTTGCTGAATATTGTGCCAGGGGTGAGAGAGGTCCATTTTATGTGTAATCGTTAGTGCCCCACATTGCGGGATGGACAGATTTAGATGGAGCTTGGCGATATCTGGTGCCAGCAGTGTAGCTCAGCAATTACTTAAAACTCCCATCCATCCATCCATCCATCCATCCATCCATTCTCAGCTGCTTACCCAAAATCAGGTCCTGGGGGGCACTGGAGCTTATCTCAGTACTCATTGAGCCAAAGGTAGGGACACACCTGGGAGGTTCTACCCAGTCCATCACAGGGTAGAACAGCTAGGGGAGCAGCATCCTGCTCAAGGACACTTTGACATGTTCTCCGTAGGGGCCGGGGATTGAACCGCTGACCCCTACATTACAAGAAGAGCACCTTACCTCCTGATATGCCGCCCCACATCTAGTGGCAACCAGTCCTCCATTAGCAACACAAACGCTAGCTGGCAAAGCCTTTCCGCTTATGCTAAGCACCCAGCTTTGAATAGCTAGCATTTAATGCTTAGCCCACAAAAGTGATCGCTAAACAGGCAATAAATGATAAGGATTTCAGTATGACTACATTCTTAGCTCCAAAGTCACATACCACCACATGGATCAAGAGATAGGGACAAGAATTTGCTTTTTCTGCCGCTTTTACGACGTTCTTCTCTTGAGATTTTCAGCTTGGACTCCTCTCCTCAGTATTATCTAGCCCAGCATCTATCATGCTTGCTTCTCATGTCAAGCTGCCTGACTGTGTGATATGTCTGGTGAGGTGATGCGGTCTGGATGAGGCAATGCTAAATCAAGGATACATTCATTAAGGAAATGACTGGTTATGAGGCCCGCGGTTCCCGTGGACCACGATCTCATGACTGGACTTACTGACAGTGGTGCAGAATGAATTACTGAAACTAAAGATAGTCCACGTTATATAACTAAATCTAGGACAACAGATAGAGGAGAGGTCCATTTTTATGTCTCACAATTAGCCCACACTCATCGTGGGGGCAGACAAGGACTGAGATGGAGCCAGGGGGATTGAGTTCAGATTCCCCTACTGAGGCTCGACTGCGGGTTCGAACTCACAACATCTGCCTCGTAAGGCCCTGACGCATGCGTTCTGCCACTGAGCCACGCCGGCCCCCTGGACAGCAAATTGAAGATTTAGACTGGTTTTACAGGTCATGATTGCACATCCCCACGTCCCCACGTCTCCATGTTACAGGGGTTGACAAAGACTTAACTGGAGTTTTGGGGTATTAAGGCCGGATACCCTCCCTGATGCCCCACCCTGGGTTCGAACTCACTGCCTCTGGCTCATTTGTTCCTGAACCACATGTTCCACCCTTGAGCCAGGGCCCTTGAAAGAGGTGTGTATCTGAAATCATGATATTGATATGATGTTTATGACACAAGATCATGAGGTTTCTTGCCACGAGGCATGTGACCTTTATCTAGTGTATATTCACTTTAAAAGAGAATAAAGGAATTAGCTCCCGAAGGTATCCCCCTGCTTTAGTAGAAAAACACTCAACATCTGTAAGTTCGGTTAAACCTCCCTTGCTGAACCCTTTTTATGAAATCTGATGATGCAAAGCACAAGCAAAGCTGTCAACAAGCCGAGGTATAAAAATAAAATAAAAACTGTCCCTGCTTTAAGAGTCTACAAGGAAAATACGGTGCAGGCAGTGAAGCCCTCTCATTTCAACAGTTTTCCGACAGTCTTTCATCTATTTCTGGACTGTTTGGTCTGGTCCTCAGCCCAGAGCTCCTCTGTGGCTTGCCTAGACAAGGTTACCCTCAAAAGAAAAAGGGATGTATAACTGGATCTCCTCAGCCTAAGGGGCATCCTATAGCCACCGTGGAAAATGATAAGCGCATGGTAGGTCCTGGAGCGAGCGTACCGAGGCTGGCTATGTGCTGCTTCTGAGAATTTGCTCTCTGTGTTGACATGCAAGTTCTTTCTAGCAGTCTTAGCAGATAAAAGATTCTTCAATCCATATCTTGTGTCTCCTTGCCAAGATCGCACGGGTAATTATATAGAGTTTTGATGAAGACTGAGCATTTTAATCCCTTTCGAATCGAACAGTAAGGTGTTCTTTATCATGCGTATTGCATGTTTTCCACAATAATTATGCAATTTGGTCATTTTGGGGGTCATTGTATGTACTGGTGCCCTTTTAATGATGGATGAAAAGGGAAGCCCATCAGAGCAGTTGTTCGTTCCTTCTCAGTTAACTCAGATATCCAAAATCTGGTGGCAGCAAATGCCTTTCCCTGTCTGGCCAATGTCTTGCAACCACATATGCCTTCAAGATAGACTATAGAAAAATGAAATATATGTAATTTAAAGCAGCATGAAATAAAATCATTATTCAACAGTCTGGCTGACAGAACTTGCAAATTGCCTTCAATGTGCTTATCCATCCATCGTCAACCGCTAATCTGATGTCAGGTTATGAAAGTAGCAGAACCATGAGGGTGGATTTTCTCTCCCATCTCAATTCCCATAGATCCATACAAATAAATAGAAGAAAGTTCATTTTAGTTTCTCCCTAACCCAACTTCAGATAAGTGGTTGATGATAGATGGATGGATGGATGGATGGATGGATGGATGGATGGATGGATGGATAGCGAAAAATTATGACATTGACTATAAAATAGTCAATGAATAGTCAGTGAAAACAATTTCCCTGTAGTTCTTTAACTAGAGCCCAACTGATGTCAAATACAGACAGTGTACACTCATGGACACATGCTATTGGACTAGACAGATGTTTGTTTTGTCAAATGAGGTCAGATAGTCCACGCATGATGAGTAAAATTGTTTTGACTCATCAAATCCAACACCCACATGTTGACATTACAGCTGATTAAATTATTCATAGGGTTGCATTCAGTTCATTTCTGTTGTTGGTCCAGTGATTTAAATGAACTGCATGGCAAATGGGCTGCAGTTAGAAAGCACTTTGATCCTGAGTGCTTTACAATTAATGCCTCACAATGACTTGCCTACACACACACACTCATACACCGAGGAGGAGTCAACCATGCAAGATCGCAATCAGCTCATCAGGAGCAGTTGGGAGTCTGGGGTCTGGCTCAGAGATACCCCGAAACTTTTGCTGGGAGGAGAAATGCATAGGCTAGCATCTCTTCAAACATCTCTGGATGGATGTTACCGTGGTCTTTGACTAGACTCCTGCATGAAAACAGCTGACCGCCACTGCACCTGCACTTGCATCTGTCCCGGCATGAGTCAAAATGGATACCAAAAATTGCACTGTGCCTGCATAGTCGGTATGATGTAGTATGATGGTAAATTCTGCTAGCATGAAACTATACATCATAATAAATAGAGGCGAGTCCTTAAGCTATCAAATATAGTTACTGTGTGTACAGTCCAGACCATCTCTCCTAGCATATTAAATGAGTGGTAAAGCAAAGCAGACTATATGTTCTGTCTTAATGGGACGGAGAAGGGAAAACGTAAGTGGATCTTGGTTCAATCAGTGCCCAGAGAGACTGGTCCTGCAACGACGACGTGATGGATGACTGCCATTAAGTAGTCAGTTTTACTGACGATGGCCCCTAGGTACATATCATTCACACATTGTCTTTGGTTGAAAGTGACATACACCATCTCCTTCAGCCACTGCCAGACATGCTTATGTATTTCTGAAAGCATGGGAATATTAAAAGTACACAGTATGTGTGTGTGTGCATATATGTACATAACATACATAACATGATGTAAAACATGGAAGCAGTAGATGCATATATTCAAATGTTCTCTGTCAGGTTCTCTTGGCAGCAGATAATGCATAACACATGA
>OMLC01067268.1:5816-19133 GCA_900302585.1 Regalecus glesne | reverse complement strand
TTAAATTATTTTCTATGAAGTTATTATGACTGCAGTGATAGTGCATTAAATTCCTTGGTTATAGCAATTCACTCTTCCTAAGGGATAATTTTCGTTACAGCTAGTGGTGGATTAATGGAAACGCACAGCCAATACAATAGTATTAAATTATTGTATAAAAGACCGATAACATTGTCATCTAATCACTGCTATGTCACTCTCCACAGTCCCAGAAATCCTTGATAGAGAGCACTTTCACCAAGAGGGAATGTGTATACATACTTCCAGTGTCAAAAGACCCCCACAGGTGAGTGTTTGTGTGTTGTCCTCAGTTTAGATTTGGTCTGCCTTGTGGTGAAGGTGATGGTAACAGGATAATTTTAGTGTCTGTGTGTAGTTTTTACCGTAACCACTACCTTGCGGAGGGTTGGAGGAGGCTGTTCACACACGTATTGTGTTTTTTTGTCTTTATCACTGTAATTACAGCCTCAAGTGAATGCTAGCACTGGAAAAACTACATGTTTTTTTTCCAGTACCAGGGATGAGTTATTTTTTTCTATGTCATCTTTTGTGGATACCACATCATCTTTGCTTTGTAGTATTATTTCTGTTATCTTTCCCCTCTTATTGTGCTGTTTTAAACATATTCCTGTAGAATTTATCTATTTTCATGTGGGTTTTGTGTTTTAAAGAACTGATTTTAATATTCGCCTTCAAGTATAGTTATTATATTCCCATGTGAACTTGTTGGAATGTAATATAGCAGTGCTAGAACTGTGTGAAGGGCTGTTTCTGACTTGGCATGCAGACTAGTCATTCACAATCTACCACACATGCCTCAGAGGCAGATACAAATAAAATAAAACCAGTATAAGTATTGGTCCATTTGTGAAGAGCATGTGGATAAAATGTTTGTTAGAATTTGTTTCCCCCATCTTTTCTTGGGTTTAGCCAGTAGGAAGGCTTTAAAGACAAAGCTGGAGGAACACTGGTGAGAAAGTTCAGGCAGGGTTCAGCCTTGGGCTAGAAGAGGCACATGTGAACTAACCATTTGACTTGCGATAGAAAATGTCAGGTTTTCTTTATTCACTGAATGTTAACAGACCCTACTGTGTGTTAGCCATTACTAGTTTTAATCACATTGAACAGTTCTATGTTCAGTGCCTTCCTCTCACGTTTGCACATAAACTAGCATTGTTATTCAGTTACATTTCCCCTTGTGTTTTCTTTTAAAACAATAATTTGCCACTGTCTTTTCTCTGCTAACTGTGGGTGGCTGGTAATAGATGATTCGGAGGTGTTCACAAAGGCATTCCCATGCAGCACTAGACTCTGGAACTACATATGACCACTTTCAAAGTGATAGGCCCCTTGGCAGGCCTCATAACTCTGGTTAAAGGCCAATCTGACCAGGCATGCTGCCCAGTTGACGGATAACCTCCCAAAATTTCTTTAAAAAACAACAACTCTTGTTTCAGGCCTACAACCACATATGACCATGGCTAAAACCATGATAGAGTGATTGAGAAAGAGAGAGAAAGTTACACGAATTGGTTGCTGGATCAGGTGACCAAAAATGTCACTGAAATTGCACAATGGGTTGGAAGATAGATATCGCATGCTAACGAACAGAATATATTGCTGCTCGGATATTCAACTGAAATACTATGGACATAGTATTTTGCTGCTCTTTACACATCTGCTTACTGACTGTAACAGTCCAGTAGGAGAGAAAACAGCTCTTCATGTGCCACACAAGGGAAAGCACACAGTTAAAGTACCCCTAATTACAATCACTCTGACAAAACACTCAATACAGAGTGGGTCTTAGAAAAAAACAAAAATGAATGAACAGGGAGGGGGGTTAACGAGTGGAAAGTATTGTTCTTGGGACTGTATTTATTGCCTTTTTTTTTACTCAAATGTACTTAAGTACACTTTCGCAACAAATATTACTGGAACCACTACAGAAAATTACAGATGACCATTAAACAAACTGGCCACAGTTTTGAACATTGACCATACACAGTCGAACCATAAACTAGGTTTTGACCTAGTCTTATTTTTTTAATCTTGTTTGCTCTAGATTTGGAAACATCCCTTTTGGCCTTGTGAAATGTTCTTCATTTTAAATTAATTTCCAGCTGAGTATTACTCCATATTGTTAAAAAAAGTGAACTGAGTTATTATTTAGCTAAATGATTTTGGTGTTTGACCTCTTGCAGATGCCTTCCAGGATGCCAAATTTGCCAGCAGTTGGTGCGGTAAGTTTCTTTGTTTTATGCTCTGTTTGACAAGTTTATTGAGAATCATTGCTAAATTTTTAATCTCAAAAAATCCATATCGGAATTATATTTGTTGGCCATGTAAATTTGCACACACATGGAATTTGACTCCAGTTTCATGGATCTTACAGAGTACTTAACATAAAATAAGAACACAACAATCCTTAGATTTATACACAAAATCTGACTATATACAAGGCAAAATAAAAAAGGGTCCATTTTTACATGTCATGATTAGCCCCCACATTGTAGGGGTGGACAAGGACCCCAATGGAGTGTGAGGGAATAAAGCTGTTTAAAGCTGTTTGTGTGTGTTTACACTCTGATTTATTTGACCATTTTAAGCGTTCATTTGAATGACAGACTGTGGACAGGAACTTCCATTTCAAAGTGGCGCAGCCCCAATGCTGTAGTGGAATTTCTTTTTGACATTGTAACTCCTGTACAACACCCCTCCTCAGGAAACAATTAATTTCCAGGCTTTGTGCGTCAGGATATACATTCTCACCTTTGGTTACAAGTGGGAGCTGAGGAAGAGATATTGCAGTTGGCCTGGATTTGGAATGTAGTCTGTATTGTATGCTAACTTTTTAGCAACCATTCACGAATAGAAAGCACATAGTTATTACTTAAAAATAGGGTATGGTAATTTCTTTCAGAAGGCTTATTGATGTGGGACATTGATGCGTCAGTACCTAGTATCATCTGGATATTAAAATGCAGTGGTTCGTTCAAGGTCCCAAGATCTAAAAGGAGCTTGCAAACACCTCTGGGTTCCTTGTTCATCAATATTAATGAATAGTTTATGAAAGGGTTCTCCAAAAACTTTCTGTAGTGTTCTTGTGCTCACACTCTAAAGAATCCTCTAGTCCTTCTTAACCCTTTCAAGATATGGTTGTTATGAACATTGCTACTAAGAATATTCATTTACATTTCTTGTTCTCTCCAAATAACATACTGATCGACATGTCCAATTGTTTCCCCTTTAGGTGCTGCTGCGGGCGGCTGGTCCGGCAGCACGTTGGCTTCACGGCCAGCCTGGCGATGAAGTACTCGGATGTGAAGCTGGGTGACAACCCTAATATGTCCCTTCCGGAGCTGGAGGAGTGGTCAGTGAGCAAACACACAGAGGAGAGTCCCACTGATGCCTTTGGTGTCATCAACTTCCAGGGAGGCTCCCACTCCTACAGGGCCAAGGTGAGGAGGCACATTCTCTTGTGATTTCAGGAGGAAGAAAATGAAAGCATTTTGTGCATGGCAAAATGATGTAACCAAGGTTAAATGAGTGGCTCACTACACTTAAGAGCAAAGGTGGATGTCCAGAGAGGAGTGAGGTAGCTTAAGAACTCTTGATGGACTCTTGAAACCCAGTGACTAGTGGACTTGGGTGACACCAGAGGCTTTTTCAGTGCTACTAAGATTATCTATGATCCAAGAAAACATGGGTTAAATCCCCTGCCCTAAAAGGACAAGTAGGAGCAGCTGAATGACAAGTCAATTAATAAATGATGGAAAGAGCACTTCCAGGAAGTCAACCTCAACAGCACTGCTGAACCACACATTCCCCAGAGTTCCATGAGAGAAGATGATGGAGAATCCCCAGCTATGACAAAGGTTCAAGATGCCATCAGGGGCCTTAAGAACAACGAGGCCTCTGGTCCAGCTGGGATCCCAGTTGGGATCTTAAAGGAAGGTGGACCAGAGCTCCTGTATCACATTCAAGCCCTCCTTCTCAGGTTCTAGGAAAAAAGAGAACTCTGCTCAGTGATGCCCTAATAGTGGCCATATTCAAAATGGGGGACAAGGCAGAATTTGGAAACTACAGGGATCTTACTCCTGTCAACAACAGGCGAAGTCCTTTCTTGTGTCCTCACACACTGACTGTTACCACTGGCTGAGGAAGCATTCCCAGAATCTCAATGTTATGTCTCCCAATCCAGAGGCACAGCAGACATATTTACAGCATGCTAACTCTAGGAAAATGCTGTGAACAAAGGCAGCCTTTGTATATGGCTTTCATAGACCTCATAAAGGCCTTTGACTCAGTAGACTGCCAGGGTCTGTGGAGCATACTATCAAGATAGGGCTGCCCTGACAAATACATTCGAGGCCTCTAATGATGCCTCTACATGACTGTCAGATACAGTGCTCAGCAACAGCACCACTGAATGAACCCATTTACTGTAAAAAACAGGTATTAAATTAGGATACATATTTGCATCTAACCTGTTTGCCATTATTACTGCTATACTCAACCTCACTGGCATAGCGCTACCATGGGGGGATCCCAATCCTCTATAGAACTGATGGCAGGCTCTTCAATCTTGATAGGTTCTCAAGGCCATGAGTAAAATTAGCAACACCACAATCATGGCGCTTCAGTATGCAGATGACAATGCCATCGCAGGTACACTCTGCAAAAGGAGGGGGCTCGACCACCACCGCTTTTTCCTGTCCACATTGCACCCATGTATGTGGATCATGGATCGTCCTCTGGAGCCATCTGAAGATGTACAAGTAGACAATCCAATGGAGAGGACAATCATACTCACTTTGAAAACAAAGCAAAAGATTAATGAGGCTATGAGGCAGCTTAATCTAATCTGCATATTCAATTTCACAAATATTGAACATTTTGAAATCACATTGTATTAGTTTTTCTTTCTGGCCAAGTATTTCACTTCAACTTAGACTGAACATATCACTTATATGAGTGAGGAAACTTTTCTTTCAGTAAATATTGTGTCCAGATGAACTCATTGACCTTTTTGTATTCTAGTGTACTTGTAATGTATAGACCATTGGTCTGAATGTTAGAAATTCAAAGTATAGCGTCAGCAATTTCAAAGGTACATGTATACATGACCAGCATTTAGTACAGCATCATGGCATGAGAGTTGAATGTAAGGGAATAAGAAAATTCATGTTGGCTAGGTTATAAGAATTAGAACATTAACTCATTCTATAAATTTAGATGGAATGACAACCTGTCAGGGGTATTTCTCCACCTTCCAGCCATTGAAATAGGGACCAGCAGATCTGTGATCCTACTTTGGATAAGCAGTTGATGAGGACACTACATAAATAAGTACACATGAGAGGGAAACGTGGCCTCCTTCCAATACTTTTTATGTACGTGTGTATTTCTTGGATCTTTACTTATTTGTCTACTGCAATACATGTTTACATTGTTTATTTTCTCCTTATTTTTTATTTAAATGTGTGCAGTATGTACGTTTGTCACACGACTCCCATCCAGAGAACATTCTTTGGCTGATGTTAAAAGAATGGCAGATGGAGCTTCCTAAAATCCTCATCTCAGTCCATGGGGGTGTTCAGAACTTTGAGATGCATCCCCGTATCAAGCAAGTCGTAGGCAAAGGCCTGATCAAAGCAGCGGTCACCACAGGGGCCTGGATATTTACTGGAGGTGTAAACACAGGTAAGCGTTACCTTTGCTCTGCAGCTCATGGCAAGTACCTCTGACCGAGTTTGTGTGAAACTGTCCTTACCAGCCAAAATTTAAAGGCATGGTCAACAGAGGTTAAAGTTGGACTTTTCTTATTTAATATCATTCTTGAATGCCATCTTTATCATCCACTGAAGACTGAGTACTCTGAACATAAGATAACTAATGACAGGGAATTTTTAGGGAATTGTATTTTCATACATACATCCGAAGAGGGCTTGGACCTTGCCCAAAAGTATGCCCTTCTTGTCACTCAAGATTGACCAGTATGGCCAAGATGGTTGAATGATTAGACGTGAACATAACCACCTTGAAAATACCTTTGCAGGTCGTTAAATTTAATATTTTTTCTTCATATCACTTTCACATTCTCTTTCTGTGTTGACTTGTATTGATGCTCAAATTCAGCAACAGTCATTTGCTAGTCTGAAATACCTGTGTGCAGATCAACAGTCATATTACCTCACATCAATCTCACTTGTAAGAGTTGTTAAACCATATTTTGGGGTTTCTTGAATGGAAAAATGGGTTACATTCATTGTCTTCAGCTAATGTGTGGTCTAAAATGTGAAAGAAGTGTCCCTTCAACTTGCACAGTTGGACAAGGGAGATGATGTATGCAAAAATCACTTGTCATTTCTCTCACACACATGGTTGTCATCATGCATTAAAGGCAATGCCTGTGGGGGAATAGAAATCCATATCTGAAAGCATTCCTGAATAATGAATATCTGTCACAATTCAGGAATGTATCCAGATATGGAAGAAGCATGACATATAGTACACTGCCATGAATAGCCACTACAAGGGCATAACTCTACATTAGGTGTTTATAGCAGACATCATAATACTAGGCTCTTGAGGTTGTCTTTTATTTGTGTATCATAACAGAGGTGTGTCTGCACTTGCAGTGCACTGTCAAGACCCTGTGATCTGATCATAGTGTTTAAATCATTACTCACACGGCCGATTACCCTGAGTAGTGATTATTTCTAATACCTCTTTTGCACCCTGTCCAGTAAGAATGAACTTCTGGCACGCAAATTATAGTACTATACATGGGGTTTATTAGCTTGGGACTGGTGTGGCTTCCAACTCAAATACTAATATACTGGAGATTATTCCCATGTAAAACATTCAAGATGGAGAAAAACTGACCATTATGTTGTCAGATAAACAATTTTCTTGACTTTGATATGTAGAAGGGCTGTTGGCTCGCCTCACAGCAACGTCTACCCAACAGTTACTCTTATTGAATTTGTCACTGGTTTGCCCTTGAAGAACTGTGAATTCAAATTCTGTAAGCATCTCAGCTGTGAATATTCAATTCAATAATTTGGAGTTGAGTCAATATTTTTAGACCAATATTATAGAACAATCAAGGTTAAAGTTTTTGCAAATGTGGTTTTATTTTTATATCTGTTCATCAATTGATTTTTTTTCCTGTTCCATCTCCGTAAAGGTGTGGCAAAGCATGTGGGTGATGCACTGAAAGAGCACAGTTCCAGATCGGCAAAAAAAATTTGCACTATCGGTATTGCACCCTGGGGGGTCATCGAGAACAGGAATGATCTCATTGGAAGAGATGTGAGATACAACCCTCAGATTTGATGTCTAGCTTAATTTCTTCATTTAATATCAAATTACACAATGTTTATAATTTCTTAATATCGTTTCAATATTTTATTCTGAAGATATATTGATTGACCATATTTCAAATAATTCATGTTAATTTACATTTTTGTTGGAAACATTACCTTGTTAATGTTAAGGTTGTGTTCAAATTATTGATGCCTCCAATGGGAGTAAACGCCTTTCAATTTATCTTTCCCTTCTCATAACTCTTAAAATGTTTCATTGCCACAACCACCATGCGCCTCCCTTTATTTGTTTATCCCAAACCCACCTTCTTTACAGGTAATAGCTCCATATCAGACCCTCCTGAACCCTCTAAGCAAACTGAACGTTCTCAACAACGTCCACTCCCACTTCCTTCTAGTAGATGATGGGACAGTTGGCAAGTATGGTGCCGAGGTAAAACTACGGCGGGAATTGGAGAAGCACATCAACCTCCAAAGAATTCATGCACGTAAGGCAAACTCTTCGAAAACTTGCATAACTTTTTTGAGATGAAAAGGGGAGGGGGAATTACATACTTCTCCATGATCAGCCAGGGCAAATGATTTTGTCTAGTGGAATGCTGCAGGAATGAGTCCTAAAACCAGGAAATTAGTTGGCATATTTGCACTTTCGGTGCCCAAAGCTTGAAGTTGATGGGTGGTTTTTTTTTTTAATGAGGGTTTGGTTAGATCTCTGTAAGATCTGTGGCAAACACAAAATAATGAGATTAACATGTTTTGCTTTATGACATAAAATACGTCAGTATATACTCCACTCAAGAATTTTGAGTACAACTGTCGCCATCTGGCAATACTGTGATTGCAACTATTCTTTAACCCTCTGAATAGCACACATGGCCATTGTACCTCTAGTTAATGGTCACTACAGTTTGCATATGAAACCAATTGTTAGTTTTGGTCCCTATGCCACTGTATTGTTTATAATAGTGGTGAAACTTACAGTCAGCTGAGACTGAAGTCATTCAGATAAGTGATGAAATATTTCTCTTTGTGATTATACTCATCCCCTTCTTGCTAACTTCAATGACTGATAATTGATGGCCACCCTCATTTACAGTTTTCTGGGCAACTCAGAAAAAGGATGTGAGACTTACAATTGGCACAACCATAACCACTCTGTAGATCAGGTGATACTAAGAAAAGAGGCTTTTGTAGAAGAGGTAAACATGCAAAATCAAGTTGCGACCTAGAAGCTTAGTAGGGCTAATGTTTTAAGTCATACAACCATAGTATAGTTTGTTTATAGCCTAATGTTAGATTTGTAGTTCTGGAAATTGCATTTGTGCTTCAAAATTCATGAAAGTGGGTTAATGAACATTATCTTGCTGAACAAAATGTGTTCGTATTGTAAACTTGTGTGTGCCACAGAGTTTATTATCTGCCAAAATCCAGATCCAATGGAAAATTCTTTGGTTTTTTTTTGTTGATGGATGATGCTACATTTTGAGTAGGCCTGCACAACTACATCATCCCTTCAGCACTTTAATTTGATCATTTATTTCAATATCCTTGGTTACGAGATGAATGGGCTTGACTGTTTAGAGACTATCCAGCTTGTACCTGGTGGGCTGTAAATCACAGAAAAGTGTACTATGATTTTTTGCTGTAATGCTCTGTTTGTGCTCCAACTTTCTAGCTCTATTTCTTGCTTTGGAAAATATTCAAACAATATTCAAAATTAATCTTTCAAAATTATCTGTTATTAGTATTTAGTTCTGGTCATTTTAACAATAAAATTTAGTGTGAGATAGGTTCATTTTCACCCAGGAAGTATGGTATGTACAATGGGCAGTGTATTAAACTATAGCACTGTTATTGGTAATGTGTCAGGTCCACTTAACATCATGACACTTCTGTGCCAGGCTTCTTGGCCAAACCAGATTATATCCCCTCTTTATTTTTAGTCTGTCTGTTTGAGACTTGCCAAGGATGATAATGGTTGGCTAGCTATTATCTTCTAAACCTTATGTTAACTGTTAATAGAGCTGAGATCCACATTGAAGAAATGCCTAATCTAGATAGTAAGCCGGTTGTATGTTTGCATCTGCTTATAGGGATTGGTCAGGGTGTTCCTGTGGTAGCCCTGATCTTTGAGGGGGGACCAAATGTGATACTCACTGTGCTAGAGTACCTCCAAGAGAGCCCCCCTGTCCCAGTTGTGGTATGTGAGGGGACAGGCCGTGCTGCTGACATCTTGGCCTACATCCACAAGCAGACTGAAGAGGGGGGGTAGGATGGACTCTCACATGCACACACACACACACACACACACACAGACATACTTATGCACAGTCTATATTGCCGTCTCACTCATAAGCATAAAAATATATACTTGGAAAACATTTTAATGCAACTCAATTAAATCAGACTTTCTGAAACTGAAGTTCATGAGTGGAAATACATCAGCTAAAAATGATTTATTGGGCTCTTATCTATTGATTTGACATCATTTCAGCTACAAATATGCTTCTTTTAGTAACAGGTACCCCCTAAAGCACAAGGTGGAATAATGGAACAGAATTACAACTCAGTAGTTGGTGTCACCACCGTTTGCCTCGTCCAGTAGATGCTTTAGAAATTATCATAAATATTTTTTGTGGTTTCATGACCATTTTTAGATTTCAAGTGGTGTTCAAAAGAAAAAGGGGATAGTTGATAAAGCATGTGACTGTCGTGCTGAAACAGGTTGATGGTAGTGGGTGAATGGCACAACGGTGGGCCTCAGAGTCTCATTCTAGTATCTCTGCATTTAAATTGCTGTTGACAACTGTGTTTTTGTCCCTACAATATGCTGCCCGTACCAAACCCCACTACTTCCATGGGCTACTCTCAGCTACGTTGGCATCGGAAAACCGCTCACCCTCACTGCACCGAACACACTGACTTCCATCTACCTGATAGAGCTAAAACTGGCATTCATCACCAAAGAGGACCATTTTTCCAGCATTATCGCCAGTAAATGTTTGGGTATTCGGTATGGTTAAGGTACCGCACTGTATTATAGGACAGACCCCAATATGGACACCAACCATGCAGTAGAACCTCCCTGAGAAGATTTCTGATGTGTTGATTAAAAATTCTTCATTTACGTAAACCAACAGTTGCATCAGCTGTCTCTGAGAATGGTCTCAGAGGGTTCTGCTGGTGCAAAGGCCAGATGTAGCAGTCCCGGGCTGGTGTGGTCATGTGTTCTTCATTTGTGTGGCGAGTTCATTGTATTTCCTTTTAATGAACTCTGGAGGCGGCTTATGGTAGAGAAATGGACAATCCAGTCTTCTGACAACAGCTCTAGTGAGAATTCCTGCAATCAGCATGTCGATTGCATGACCTCTGAACATTTGCAGCATCTCTACCATGATGTTGTACCGCATCACATCATAATGAACATCCTTGTCATTACCGTGCAATTTGAATCAGCCTGTTGATGTCACCTGTCAGCTGGATTATGTTGGCAGGATATTTAATACAGACATGTATACAAATTTGCAAAATCTGAGAGAATTCAGCTTGAGTGCATCAAAAAAAAACTGGGATCTGTACGTCTGCTCATGAAAAGTGGGGGCAAAGAACAATTGTTTAAATTTTTGCTCTGTGTGTATGTGTGTTTTTTACCACCTAGTAGATCAGACGGCACAAGAAACAATACATGTGCAATTATTTAACAGGGTGAGATTAGTTTCAAAGACATTCAAATACCTCAGTTTCATAGTGTTTTTACACCTGAAAGAACAAAAGGTCCTTGCACACCTGGCTCAGAAAAGGTTTGAGGAATACTAGTAGACAGTACATTTACTTTTTAAGTTATTAGCTGATGTTGCAATTTAAATTTTCAAAAGTTAAAAAGTTTTTCACAATACAGCATAGTTTGCCATAACTTGGCATGATGTGTTGATGGGATAGCTCTTGTAAGGCTCAAGTTAGATGACCCCTTGTGAGACATACAGTTTGAGAGTAAATGAATGCACTTGTTTTAATCTATCTAGGAGTCTTCCGGATGGCATCGAAGCAGATATAATTGCAACAATCAAGAAAACATTCAACTTCAGCCATGGCGAAGCCATTCATCTTTTCCAGACACTTATGGAGTGCATGAAGAGCAAAGAACTGGTAAAATGTGCCCACTGCCAGATTCCATAAGAAGTGAATGTGTGAATCATATATTCTGATTTAAGCCGGTCAGACCCAGTGTTCTGACAATTCTTTTAAAAAGTTCATTTTGCGCATCAAGATTAGTTCCTATGTTCTGGAGCATGGTTGATTAAATCCGGATGCCCTTCCTGACATCCTCTGGTGTGATCAAATCCACAATGCCTGGCTTGTAATTTCCTGATGCACACGCTCTACCACTGACCTACCCCGACCCTCTCCATTACATGTAATAAAATATCTGAGGGAAGATAAAAGAACTTTGAATATAATATTATCAGCTCATCAAGCCATTTCAATTCTTAATAGCATTACACTATTTTTATGCTATATAAATACGGTCTTACTATTTGATATTGATTACTGTGCTTTTGATGCAAGGACTGATGGTATGCGACAGCCAAAGAGAGACCATACACATTTTATGCCAAAACAATTGTTTTTCATCTTTAGTGTTCATATTGGAGGTAAAACATTAGCTGCTAGCGCATTGTCCTGTTGCATGCTCAATAATCCAAGAGAATCACAAAAAAGGTGAATCAGTTCAACTGGGTAAAAAGTTTATTCAGTCGGAAACATTTCGTCACTCAAACGGGCGACATCTTCAGTCTGATGCTGACAGATTGAAAATGTCACCTGCATGAGTGAAGAAACGTTTCTGAATAAACTTCTTATTCAGCTGAACCAATTAATCAGTATGAGCATTGTTTTCTTTGGGTAGTCAAATTCTATGATTTCATATTTTTGAATTGGATTGATCAATTTACTCTGAATCAACACCATAAAAACCGCTCTTTTACTTTACCTTTTTTCTATTTTACAAATGTACTACTTGTTCAAGCATTCTTACCCATAGGTTAACAAAATAAAAACGAGTCCATTCAGCATTTAAAACATCAGAAAAAAATGACCAGATTTCCCATCTAATTGATATCGATTGATAGAATATCAGAGCTGGTTTGAAAATCAACCTAACATAATATTGTGTGCTTTACTGTTCCTTGAAAAAACAGATCACCGTGTTTCACATCAGCTCAGAGGATCACCAGGACATTGATGTAGCCATTCTGCGGGCATTACTCAAAGGTTAGAAAATGTCTCCTTTCATATGTCCTTTTGTACCCTTCTCTCAATTATATCTTGTCCTTGGAATAAAAGTTACTGGAAGTTAATCTGATGTGGTCTTTCTCTTATCCCTTAGGAGAAGTTGCTGACATATCTCAAAGGCGATAGTATTTGTCATGTTTTCATAGTGTTATCAATACATTTGGATAATCCCCCCCCTGCATTATGCTCTTCTTTTTGTGGGGTCAAAGAGATCATATTGCTAGTATTCACAGGGCTTCATTCTTTCAAGATTGTTAGGCTTTCCCTTTAAATGGATACTTTCATCCTACCCTCCTTATTTCTTTGCAGTTTGTTTGAGAAATACCAAGAGAGTGAATTCAGAGATGTATTTGGGCAGAAGCCATACATCCTCCCCACTGTTGGCAGTTCTTTATTTCTGTTGTCTGTGTTTACCTTCATAGAGATGACTGAATGAAATCAAGGAAGATGGTGAAATTCTACATTCTCTCTCTCTGTCTCTCTCTCTCTCTCTCTCTCTGTGTCTCTCTGTCTCTGTCTCTCTCTCTCTGTCTGTCTCTTCTGTCTCTCTCTCTGTCTCTCTCTCTCTGTCTCTCTCTCTCTCTCTCTCTGTCTCTCTCTCTCTCTGTCTGTCTCTCTCTGTCTCTCTCTCTGTCTCTCTCTCTCTGTCTCTCTCTCATATATATATATATATATATGTTGCTTTTTTTTT
>OMLC01067265.1:0-14158 GCA_900302585.1 Regalecus glesne | reverse complement strand
AAAATATAAAAAAAAAAAAAAGAGAAGAAAAAGAGAGAGAGAGAGAGAGAGAGAGAGAGAGAGAGAGAGAGAGAGAGAGAGAGAGAGAGAATATCATCCATTCCCACCCATAATCTGAATGATTTTCTCCTAGGTCTCCCTGGCAGCTTTTATAATATTTACAGAGTGTTTGTTCACATGTGACTGATGTTGTCTTTCATCTCATTCCCTTCTTGTGTAGGATCCCTTCTAATTAGAGTCTAATTTTTCCCTTTCTTCTATCAGCAAGTTGAATTTTTCATATAACTGTACCGCAACTATTTCATTAGGAGAACAAGTTTGAATTAGCTTTGTATGTGACAAAGCTAAAACACATTTCTCTCCTTCAGACAAATGCCTGCAATGAACAAGTAGCAGATACATCCCTCATAATTGCTTCCCTCCCTCCTGAGAGAGAGCATTTCAATTTGCCACTCTTGATGGCTTGCCGTTTAGTAATGTTTCCATAAACATTACTGGGTCTTGAGTCGGTGAACCGCCTGTGCAGCTTTTACGGCATAACGACTTCAGCTCTTGTTCACACATGAGCCTGACACATCAAACTGAGGGAAGGTTTATGGCTCCGCAGCATGTGTGAATGGGGTTTTGAGCATCGGCTGGAGGAGGAGCAATGGAGAAAGAAGCAGAAAAAGTCGGAGTAACAGGCGTGGGTGTTGTTCTGCACCTCTATAAGCCTGCAGCTTATCTCGCCCTACTTTTCCCCAAAAAGCAAAGAGAACACACGAATGCTCACATGGCAGTCTATTGAATGTGCTTATTTTTCATGCTCCGTTTTTCTGCAGGTAAAAACAAATCCTCCACACTCACCCCCACAAAAATACTTAACCTATACTACTCCATCCCCCTTTAAGGCTCTCTGGCTCTCCCCTTCTTCGTTTTGTGATGTTGTCTCAGATAGAGCACTTCATTTGACTGGCCCTAATATGCAGTTCTCACGTCACGTGTAGATTATTCATGTGTTTAATGCTCCATTGTCTCAGTGAAGCTTGACATGAGTTCTGTGCATATGTGTGTCTGAGTCTGTGTGTGTGTGTGTGTGTGTGTGTGTGTGTGTGTGTGTACCTGGTCATGTTTTTTAGCAGAAAGAAGTCACATCCACACATATGTAGTCAGACACACAAACCACATGCACACGCATAGACAAGATTATGTTAAGAATGTTGCAGTGCCTGAGGAGGTAGGCAGGAACGGATGAATGAAATAAAAGATGGATGAATGGAGCACTGGGTGTGTAGAGGCAGAGATGGAAGGTGGGTGCATGAGTATTAGACAAGAGAGCTCACGTGTTGCGGAGGCCCCAGCAAAAACCACTTTCCATGAGGGGACCCAGGTTGTGATGGGAGATACCCAGGGCTATCCGGTACACGTAGGTCCGTGACTGAGCAAGGAAACGTGCATGGAAATCACCAGGGACGCGGTGGGCACAGGTAATCCTGGTGGAGTTGAAAACATTGAATAGCTGTTGGAATCATGGGAGAATTTCAGTTCGGTCCAGAAAATCTAATGGAACAATCTCCTATTTGAAACTATTTAAAATGGTTAAAGCACAATAAGATCAAGTGAAAATAAAGAGTAGGATAAAGTTGCAGGACATCTGGCCTTAATCCCTCATGCTTAGTAAATGTGAGCCATACACTGTTAAGTGCTTTGAGTGGTTGCTAGACTAGAAAAGCACTATGTAAAAGTGAGTCCAGTTACCATTTGCAGATCAATTTAGAGCTTGCATATTCTTAAAACAAAACACATTTCCTACATCAAAAGCTGCTATTATCATCACAGTAATATATCTTTCCTGCCTTGTGCGTTTTTTCTGCATCAGTTTCACACACAGACATTTTGTCCAAAGATGGCTAAAATCACGTCTGGCCCATTGAATGTTTGAACAAAAACATTCTGACAACTCCCCAAATGGAGACCCTATTAAAGAGACCCTAAAGAGACCCTATTGGGTGCCAACAAGTTATTGCCAGTGAGAAAACTATTGGAAAAGATCACTGTCAATATTGTCAAGTCCCTGCTATAATCACAAAATAATATCCAGTCATAATGCTGAAAATACTTTGAATGTCATGGCCAAAAGCCCTTCAAAGCCAAAGACTAGTCCAGGTGTAGTTGGCTTCACAATCGATTCAAAGACAGAGGGGCTCGTCTGATGTGATTCCAACAGAACCGAGGCTAATGCAGTCCACTTCTAAATCTGGAGGCTGAATACACATGGTGCTAATTTCTAATGAGGATTAAAAATGTCACCCCCCACAGTGTGAATCAATGCACGATCCTTTATTGACTCTGTGTGCACTCTATGATACAAGAGTAAAAAATAAATAAAATAATCTATTTTATAGGGATAGTGCATATTAATGAGCACTTTTAGAACGTTAATGTACCAGATTTAGCCACCAGGCTAATTTGTATCTGCCGTCCAAAGCAGTTCAGTGTCTTGCTGAAGGGCACCTAGTGAGGGAACTGTGTATTGAACCACCAATCTAGCGACCAACGGATGGTCACCCTACTTCCATAACTATATCGTCACTGAAGGTTAATATTTTTTGGGTTTCTTATAAATGATCCTTTCTTACAGGATTTACTCAGTGCTACATACAATAATAACAGGGGTGGCGGTAGCTCAGTGATAGAGCACATGCCCATAGGCAATGGGTTCGAACCTATCACGGGATGACCGGAAGTGCATCCGGTCTTAATCCCCCAAACTCCTTCTGTCTGCGTCCACTGCCGCGTCATGTAGACTTATCGTGACACGTACAACATACTTCTCATTTAGTGCTAATTATAAAGTACTGCGTTGCTGTAAGGGGCAAACGTGTTGTAGTTACGGACCAAACCAAAACACATATAGGCTGCAGAAATGTATTAAATTGGTGATCTCCAATGAACTAAATCTGCTGAGTTATCACGTGACTTGAAATGGATTCCCTTAGTAACAGCAGTGTTGTTGGGAGTCGACAAGATTTTTGTTTTCTGCTGTATATCTCATTTTTATTTTGACTTTGGGCACATTAGACTTAACATCAACGTCTGTCGTAAGTTTGGAAACCTCCACTGAGTTTTCTCGAACTACTAATGTGCTTAACGAAAACAGAAACAACTCGCAAAGCTTATCAAGCTAGCTTGCTAACTAGGTGAGTGCACATTCTTTTAAACTTGACAGATTTTCATTCTTCCCTGCCTCTGTTTGATATCAGTTACCTTTTAACACCTTTTTCGTTATCACCTTTGGGGTTCACCGACGAAGCCAGTTTAGCGTTGTATGGTATTTACAAGTATTGCACTTCTCACTGTTTCTGAAGTGCACCTGTTACTCGGATCTTAAATGCTACTTAAGGAAGCATTATTATATCATTGCCCAAATTACACAGATGATTAATCCAGATCAAATAACCCAGAAAAATATGATCGATCACACCATCAGAGGTGCAAAATCTTGTTTTATAACCCCATCCTTTGTTTCATGAAAATTAGGAGTTACTCATCTTCCAGGGGCTATATATAACAATATATATGACATTATATAACTGCCTGAGTTCTTCAGTGTTCCGATTTGTCCTCGTTCTAGCTTCATTCTTTTTAACCGTTCTCACACTCCCGCACAGCATTAATGAGATATATCAAAGAAATGAAAACAAAAGAGATGTGCAGGAAAAACGGACATTGGCCAGACGAACTAATCCTACTACTTTCTTTTTAGTTGTACCCATTTCAGGTGACGTGTGTGTAGGCATTAGCTGATTCTGTCTATTGGATACCATCTGAGACGATGAGTTTGTAGATTGTAATTTGAATCACAACAAACATATTCAGGTTTAACCATTTAGCATGTCTTCAGGCAGATGTGAAATGTTATAGCCAAAGTTAGGAACCAACTGATCCTATGGTAATTGTTTTCGGAGCAAATTTTGTATAAAAAGAGAGAGAGAGACAGACAGAGGAAATAACCAACCACTAAATCATTCATCATACTTAGTTTAGCCTTGCTAACAGAGCAGCATGAATAATACATCAACAGGAGCTAACCATGTATGCTAAGTGGTCTGGTAAGACAAAGATGGGGATATTAGAAAGAGGCTATTGGTTAAAACTGAACCAAAAAGAGGGTAAAGCGAGAAAAGGTATATGGGACATCTAAATTTGAAATTAGAACTTATTTTGTAAATGGACAAAGCTATTTTCTTTTTAGGGACCAACTCCAGATCTCTACTATTGCCTTGGTCTAGGGGCGCAGGCAGGAATATTAACAATGTCTTTTTGATGGAGGGAGGAAACCGTAGCATCTGGAGGAAACCCACGTAGGCATAGGGAGGACATCCAAATTCCACACCGAACAGACATGTGACAGCCTGGGGTTCAAACCCAGGACTTTCTTGCTGTGAGGCAACAGTGCTAACCTCTGGAACACCATGCGGTCTTTGTCTTAAGTGTGTGTTGCCAAACTTCACCCATATTTCATCATTCACAAACTGATGATGAGGGTGCGGCACACCTCAGTGGGTAGAGCGGTCGTTTGGCGATCGGAAGGTTGCAGGTTCGATTCTAAGTCCTGCAGAAAGTGTGTCAAGTTGCCCTAAAGCAAGACACTGAACCCCTAACTCCTCCCCGAGTGTCATATGTTGGCAGCTCACTGCTCCTATATAATAGCATGGGTTAAAATGCAGAGAAATCCAAATTTCCCCTTGCGGGACTGATAAGGGAATCTATTTTATTTTTTTATTTTTTATCCTCTTAACACCACAGCACTTTCTGCCACCACTTTTCTTCTAACTTGTGAAATGAAACCCAACAGAATAACAACAACCTATATCTCTATGCTGGACTGCAGGACCTTTTATTTACAGCTGATAGCTGAAAAAAATGAACTTTAACTAAACATCTACAAAATACATTTTCAGTAAATATGCTACAGAATCATAGTCATACAGAGAAATGTATCTTTGTTGCTCATATATGTGAAATGATAGACAGCCAGCAAAGCCATCATATTTGCTATGTATGATGGTTGTGGCCAGACACTGTCCCATATAGTGTTTGTGTGACTTTTCATCAGTACAAGCCTGTAAGAAAGGGATGGGGTTGTGCATTTATAATATAAAATCTGTGCTTTCATGGAGACACATCTTGCTTTTGTTCAATATAGGGCCAATTGTGTGTGGATTTCCGTGTTGGGAAAAAGTAGTAACATGCATTTTTATACACAATTGTCTATGCAAGCCACATGTATGCTGCGGCTTTGTACGGGCAGGGATTGTTTTTGTCTTTGTCAGTGTATGCATGCGTGTATGTGTGTGTGCAAGTGCATGATTAGGGGAACTAGGTTATGTTTCCTGGGGAGGAGATTGGGTGTGACACATGGCAGAAGACGTCCTCACGCCTGCCTTCAGTGTCTGACCCAATTGAACTGACAGTCTTTGCCTGGTCACCAAAACCACACACGCGTACACTAAAATTTTCATTGGAAATATTAAAGGCAACCATGCCCGACAGTGGGGAAATAGGGCATTGTTTAGTGGCACACTTTTGGTGCTCAGCAGTTTTCCTTTATGGGGCAAATGCTGTTAATTTCAGGCCAAATGAGGGCAATGTAAAATACTTTTCACATCAGTCATGAAAGGTATTTAAGTCTGGCTAATAGTGGAATTAAAATAAAAACTTCACTTGTACTGTAGGGAGGCTATGGCAGGGGCCTAGCTTGATCATTCTTGAAAAATACGAGACAAGGAATCCCAAAAAGTAGCCCAGGATAGATGACTCCAATCCATTCAGGATCAGGAGCACAATTATTCTCATTGAGTCTGCATATATATTTGTGTACTGTGTGGAGGGTCTACTTGATTTGCAGTTTTAAAAAAATTAAACTAGTTTATAACAGTTCAGAGGTCATGCAGTAACCTTTTCTCCACAGGTTTGTGGATTAATGCTCAGATACTCAAAGACCTCCTATCCTCCCCATCTATTTAGCTCTCATTTTCACCATCAGGCTTTGCACACTCCTCTCTGCCCTCACTCTTTTTATTAAGAAAAAATGGCTATCTTTTTGAATCTCTTATGCCATCTGTCCTTTCCTTAGGTGCAAGGTGAGCTTTTCTTACTTGTTTGATCATTTTGTGGTTTGAAAGGAACACACCTTAGCCAAGGTGGATGCAGTGGTGCAGATGGGGAGTGTGAAAGCAAATCTGCTGGTGCAGAACATTTTTGGAATCCATTTTGGCTTGAACTGTACCTCTAACCACTCACACTACAGCTAGATGTGGGTGCAATGACCTTATGTCTTGCAGCAGTCTTGTGTACATTTATCAATCTGTGTTGAGTTGTGCATGATATAAAACACTGCAGGCAATTTGCCTGTTATGTCAGCTAGGCTATCGAATCATGATCTTCTTGCGTGCTGCTTAAAACTATGTATTTTTTGGTCACAATCTATAGGATCCAGTACATGATTGGAAGAAGTCAACAGTAAAGGCAGAGTTACTGCCTACGGATTTCAATCACCAGGATGGGCCTCCCTCTTCCTCCATCATGGAAATGACAATATGCTGCACTACAGGACATTTAAAAGGTATGATAGGAGCTGATTTAATTTGCCATGTCAAAGCCCACCTCAACTTTACATGCTTATAGTGGATCTTAATCCAGCCCCTTTTTTCTCTGGTCACCAAATTGATATCGGATGCTTTAATTATAGTGTGCCAGCATTTATAGTGTGCCCATTTTCACAAAAATAGAGTCTGGAGTATTCAAATGCATTCAGAATGTTTCCAGTGTACATCGCCCTTTAATCTCCCTCTCTTACAGTGCTTCAGCATGTTATGTTTGCTGACCTAAATGTTTGATTCTTTAGGTCTGAAATTACATATTCAAGAAAATAAATCAGTGATAGTTAGCAAGAGAGTGATTCATTATTCCTGGAGTAATCTCACAAGAAATACATGCAGTTCAGATAATTCAGTTTCTCGAATTCACATCATAAATTATGGCCTCAGGGTTTAGGATTTCCTTAAATCCTCTGATATAAAATTCATATACTTTAACAGAAAGTGTGACTTCTACATTCTCACTATATCTAAATCTTCATTACTGTGGTAAATTGTATTTGCAAATCACATAGTAAACATGGATGAACAAAAAGGTGAATCGGTTCAACTGGATCAGAAGTTTATTCAGAATGAATACATTTATTTAGTTGAACCGTTTCACCTCTTTTTGGGATTCTCTTACTTGGATTATTGAGCATGCATCAAGACATAAGCATGGATAGTTCTCCCTTTTTTTTGGTAAACCCATCTGTTCCCTGCCTTTTTCCCTGCCTCTGTCCCGATTTCCACTTTGCTGCTATAATGCTGCAAATTTCCCCTCATGGGACTAATAAAGGAATATCTTATCTTTAAACCTGAGTCTTGCATACTGTAGGCTTTTTATGGAATACCATATTTCTGGGATTTGGAAATTGCAGAGGCTATAATTTGCTTTATAGTTTATTAAATTGTTCAGTGGCAGCTCTTTAAATATTCTACTCCCACTGGATGACAAATCCAGCTTACCGGACTTCCTCTGGCTTCAGGTGAAAATTGAGGGCTTCAACAAGGGTTTCCTCATCAAATGGTGGTTTTTCATTCTTGCGTTGAAGGTCAAAATGTGCAGAGTTTGAGAGGGCATGAACGCCGCTGTCCGTTCTACTAGAGATGTACGTAGACACTGGGTTGAGTGGCCTCAACCTTCTTATCGCGTCCTACAGAGAGATGGAGACAGAGGCGTTAAGTGAAAGAAACAAAAAGAGAAAAAGGTTAAAGTAGTTTGAACCAGAACAACTGATCATTTATCTGAATGAAACATCCTCCTGTTTTTTAAATCACTCGCAGTAAATCTTTTTTTTAAATCACCGTCTGCAAGAGTTGGCTCACTGTTTGTTAGAAAAAGGTGTAATGCATCATTGACCCTGACTAATGCCTTATTTTTCCCCACCTGCATTCTGACTTTAGTGGCCCTCTTTTTAGCACCATTAAGGAATAAAAAAATCTGGAACACGGACAGGCACATGTGTCTCGTTAGCTTGTAAGTAGGCAACATTTGTTAAAGTTTATATTAAAACTAATGAAAATAGCAAAGAAAGAAAGAAAGAAAGGATTCCCTTATCAGTCCCGCAAGGGGAAATTTGGATTTCTCTGCATTTTTGACCCAACCTATTGTATAGGAGCAGTGAGCTGCCAACATATGGCGCTCGGGGAGCAGGGGGGGGTTAAGTGCCAAATACATTCATGGTGAATCAAATTTAAGTTACATTTACAATTTCCATCTAAGCATTTTCTTTTCAAATTGATGACAACTGTGTTGATACTATGGTTGTACTTGCTTTTTGGATGCCTAGTTCTCAACCTCAATCCAATCAATTTTTTCTTTACAATTTTAGACTAAAATAAAATACAGTGAATTAAAGCTCCTTCCACCCAGTATTTCAAATTTGATCTAGTGGCAATGTCATGGTGTTCCCAGTTACTCGATGTGATGTTGAATTTCTTTAGAATGCTCTTGATATTTTCCTTGAAACGTTTCTTTTGTACACCAGAACCTCACTGACCCTCCTTCAGCTCGGAGTACAAGTTCTATTTGGGGAGATGTGTGTTGGACATGGCTTGTCCATTTGGTGGTGCTAGTCATCTTGACTTCTTCCAGAGTACTTATGTTGGCGCATCTGTCTTTATAGCTGATCATTGGGATCCTGTGTAAAGGTCTTTGGCTGTATTGTTTCAGAACTCTTGGGTGCTTGGATTAGATGGTATATGACTCTGCTCCATACAGTAGGGTAGGGATAACAACAGGTCTGAAGACCGGGAATTTTGTTTGGGCTCATAGGTCTCGGTCTTCAAAGACTACTTTCTTGAGTCCGTCATAAGCAACACTGGCACAACTAAAGCAATGGTTGATACAGGACCTAGTTCTTGATGTTTAATACTAGACCCTCTTCCCCATACAAACACTTAATTTTCTGTTTCTCCCTCTTTTCAGCTCCATTACCTCATTTTTAATGTTGCAAATGTTCTGGTTTAAATTGGTCTGTTGCTGCTTTGATTTAATTTCACAAAGTTTAAAATGAATCTCTGAATTATTTAGTTGATAAGTATTTCATGAGTAATTGTTCTGTCCATCCATCTATCGTTAAACACGTATCCAAAGTCAGGCTATGGAGTCATGCTGGCATTTTATTTGGGATTAGTAAATAAAATTAAACACTTCCAGAGGGATAACATTCATAACACGTGTTATAGAGTTTATTTTGTATGGATATGAGCAGGTTTGCCTTGAAGTTTTGGCTTGCCCTTTGGTGTGGCTTGGGCACAAACAGTTTGAAAACCACATAGCAGCTTCATCCACAGTGACACAGCACACAAACTATGAAACTAGTCCACCCATGCAGTATCACTCAAGGCAATTTACTATTGGGTCTGAAGATGTTAAGCATTGATTAGCTTTAAAACTGGTTCAGTTCTACATTACATGTAGAGCACTCTGAGCACACACATCCCATGTACTGATCTGTGTCTCCACACACACACACACACACATATATATATATATATATGCACACACACAATTAATTACTCAAATTACTCCGTGACCAGGTTTTGTACTTCTTATTCAAGTGAAAGGTACATTTGTGTCTATTCCATTCATTTACATCACCAACAAGAATCAATCTTCACTGATATTGGGAGTAAATTATGAGACTTGGTCTCACCAAATGAGAATGTGCTTTGCCATTTCAGAGGCTTTCCACCACGAAGTCCCACATGTGAAACAATAGTGATTTTCTCACTCTTAAAAGACCTGAGGCATAAAGATAATGAATGATCTGCTTTTTGATGGTCTCATAAGGACATCCTTCATGAGACTAACGGTTGGCCTTGACAGTTCTAAGTACTTAAACTGTTGCATGGGACAAGTTCAGAGGACAAAGTAAGAAAATCTATCAAAATGCAACATGACTATCGGCCTACTTTCATACACAAATCAGGTTAGCGCTGTAAATCACTATTTCATTTTCCTGGAGAGATTTTATTTTTCTTTGTTGTTAGCCTTGTAACCAGGCATTCACCCCAATATAGAACTATCAAAGATAAAAAGTAGTTGAAAATGTGTAAAACATTAAGCATGGCTTAGCTCCTCTTTAATTTCAAGCCCCCCCCACAAGATACACTAAAACTAAAGTCCAAGACTAAGAGCACTGATAGACAATCAAGTGTCTAGTTCATACCTTTTCTTACATTACAATTCCTATCAACAGTCTTATTCTAATCCCACTATTACTGCTACTGCGAGTGGCTAAACAATTGTTGGAAGGGGAAAGGATAGGATGTGAGGTCAGAATGAATCTTCTTTCATATAAAAGCCAAGAGCCCAGCTATAGCAGACACCTGAGAGTTCATCAATCTTTCTTATTGTTTCTGTTCTTTCTTTCCATGCACTTGACTTGGTTGCAATATTTTGCGGCCTTTCATTTGTGTATATGTACACGCTATTGTAGTTGAGTATGTGTACTACTCTGTGAAGCACAGTGTGTTGCTGAGAGGTACATTTTTAAATGTCACAATTAGTCCCCATGTTGTGAGGTTGGACAAGAGCTGAAATAGAGCATGGAGGATTAAAAGTGGATGCCCTTCTAGATGCCCTGTGGTGGGATTGAACCTGTGACCTCTGGCTAATCATTTCCCAAAGCATGCACTTTACCACTGAGCTACCATGGCCCCCTGAGCGGCCACAGTCCCTAGTGTTGCTATTTGCATGAAATGTGCTATATAATTAAAGTGTGACTTGACAGCTGCTTTATGCAGATTAATGGAACATTTATAATAGGAAGCTATAATGCAGTCTCAATGTCACTATGGACTAAGAAATGTAAGTTCAAGTCGGGACATAAATGTTTGAGTGCATGCATCAGACGGCGTTCATTACAGATGTGTCTGAATATGTGTGTCATATGTGGTCTAATCCACAGGATAAATAGAACTCAAGAATTTCTCTTTAAACCAGACCACGAAAACATCTGCTTGCATTCCCAAGGTCTGGAGGAAGTCTAGAACAAACGGCAAGTGCCATTTAATAGCTTTATCCCTCCTCGAATAAATAATTGTTGTTCGGCTGACATGTTAGTTATTTAATGGATTAGATATAGATTAGAGCAGCACTCTTCAAACTCTGGGACTGGGCTGATCTCTGGGTTGTTGCTGAGTGGTCTGGTTACCCATCACAGATAAATCTACTCATTCACTCACTCACCTCTTTAACCAGGATCACATATAGTGAGCAGTATGTATTTGCCCCTTAAATGAACCAATGTCTATACACATCCTTCAGACACAATGTCTTTATTTCAAACACAATTCAACAAAATAATTCTCAATAAAATTTTCTACAAATACTCCATGTTCGAAAAGGAACATGGGGAAGTTACTACTTATGATTTCCTACCCCCTCTCTAATGCTCAATTAATAAACTTAAATAATAAACCTAGATTTTTTTTACATTGGAGTATGAGGTCCATATTTGCATGTCAAAATTAGTCCCCATGATGTGTAGGTGGACATAGACATAGTTGAATACCTAGGCTATTAAATCAGAGTATGTCATTAAAAATATGTCTCAGAAATGACTCGATAAGAAGTAATAAAATAACAATACAAACAATTGGAAAAAAAACAATGATTTCAAGTAGTAATGACGGCATTAACCATGTGTCATGATAATGAGAGAACCAAAACCTCCTTTCACACAGCATATGTAAGTAGATCATTTTTTGTTCATACATGTATATCCCATCTCGTCCTGTGATAGAGTGGGACTTTTTGTTGTAGTTTAAGTCGTATCTGTTGTAAAATGAACCCCTGGTTGTGAATGAACCAGAACTTTTTTGAGTGTCACTGTATCAGACAAAAGCACTTGATGATCCTTGCAGCATAATTGGATGGAGATAACATTTAACTTGGGCAACTGTATCTGAATGTATTCTATATTGAGAAAAGTATCAACTCACATCCAAGCAGTTTTGAACCCCCCTTTTCCCCCGTTGGTGGTGTGGAGGCACTTTCACTGCACCACTGTGGACGACATTGTTGTTGTTTTTTTATTAATCGTAAAAACTTATGAATAAGAAAATAGGATGGATGAACATCTTGCACAACAAGAAGATATTCTTACTATGGAAAAATATATTTGTATAAATATGTGAACAGTTATCCTACGGCCTACCTGTAATTTGTTCCAATGTACTGAAAGAATATGAGATAACGTGAGCAGTTGTACATTGTCTATCTAAATCCCCAGGACATTTCTGGATTGGTTTTTATGGTTCAACTCTCTAAAATTTGAAAAAGTCCGCTACCATTTAAACCACCGTTACAGAAGATCCAGACGTGGCAAAACCATGACTAAAAAAATCGTAACGCGATATTTCACATTGGTGGGTTTCATAACAGATCAGACTAAAGTGATTTTGATGTAGCTTTGATATGTACAAGTCAATCCTCGTTTTAGCGTATTAACGTTATGTATCCAGACAAGCAGTGAACGACAGCCAACATAAATCACAGACTAATCGTGACACGTAAAACGGACCTCTCATTGAAGAGAGGTTTGTAAAAGTCCACAATGTTTAGAACCCAAATCTGATAACTCTTAACCAGCTCCACTTGTTGTGGTCACGATGTGCAGCTCGTCATCTAAAACTAACAATCTAGCGTTTACCATCTCCCTCAATGATAAGAAAAGTAGTCACGATTTAGTCCGAAGAAAAGAAACACATGCCCCCAATCATCCTACTGTTGAACTACCTGCCCTTCATCATCCTGAACTACTATTATTGACCGCACGCTGCCTGCGCAGAATTACCCTCCTCTTGGTATATCTTCTAAATATAATATATAGTTTATCTTAACAACACTATATAGAATCATTCATTTCTAGATCGTTTAAAAACAACCAGACAAACGAGCGTACATGGATTCCGTATACAAACGGAACTCGTAGGGTCTTTAGCGTCGCTCGTCACATAATGATGTCGTCATCACGATTGACAGAAGGGTGTTTCGGCCAAAGGCTCGTACGCTAATATGAAACCAGTTTTTTAAATATATTTTTGATGGGTAACCAGCTACGCATGAATTGTGTTATTTAAAATGGCTCTGAATCCCAATTTATACACATATTTTAAGCCTGCTTTATTTCAATCTTGGACAGCCCGTTTCATGCTTCACACAATCATAAACTGTCAGGTTGAGATGAAATAAAATCTATATCAAAGATTCCAAAATATTAATGGTGTGGCAGCCCCGCCTGAAACTGTCATACACATAAGATAAAACAGGACATGTACTCAAATTATACTCAAAATACGTGTAAATCCGGTGCCGCGAACAGGCTTAATCTCACACATACGTGTGTGCTTGTAAACGCACACATTCCCGGCGTTCACTCTCCCATGATTCATTTCGTGAGGCACTTGGCGTCTTGGGCGTTGGGGTTAACGGTGGTTAGGACATCTTCTGCTTTCAGGCTCTTTGGTGCCGCTACGCCCCTCTCCTACCGTAGTAGTAACTACAATGTATTCCGTGTTAGTCATCGGTACCGCGACTCACTGAAGGAATATCATCCACACACCATACAGCTGAACTGACATCGCTGCTGGCAATGCAATTTGCCGACTGAAGTGTGTGGGGAATAGCTCAGAAATAGAGAACGAGAATACCAGCTAAAATGACGGTTGACTTTGAAGAATGTATTAAAGATTCACCCCGCTTCAGGTAAGAGTGTTGCTTGCCTGGGCACATCACAGCGGTGCGCAAAATGGTACATCTTTACGCACATTCGTTTTTACAACCCCTCTCCCCGTAAAGATAATTTGACACTTGTGCAAGAAATTTTTCCAGGCATTTAATATGACACAGGCTGGAATGTTGATTAGTGTAATTTGCCCATGATGATAGAGACGGGGATGTGATATCGCCTCATTGTGATCCTTTAGGTCTTCATATCGCCATGTCCTCTGCCTCTTGTCATCGTTATGTGTGGTAAATTGAAAAGAAAAAAACCTTGAAGGTGGACTTATGTCGTGTACGGTCT
>OMLC01067261.1:0-13190 GCA_900302585.1 Regalecus glesne | reverse complement strand
ACAAGTCCTGCTGACCAGAGGGGCGCATGTGCTGTTAAGCTGGACCACCAAGCTCCACTTCTTCAACACCCAACACAAACATGTCAGGGTAAGTCTTATCTATCTATCTATCTATCTATCTATCTATCTATCTGTCTATCTATCTATCTATCTATCTATCTATCTATCTATCTATCTATCTATCTATCTATCTATCTATCTATCTATCTATCTATCTATCCATCCATATATATATATATATATATATATATGTGTGTGTGTGTATGTGTGTGTGTGTGTGTGTAATTTCCCACTGTGAGACTAATAAAGGAATATCTCATCTTATATATGTATATATATATAACTGGGGAGAAATGAAGCAGAGCCTCGATCAATTCATTAACGTTGGAGACGAAAGGGACCCTGTTGGATAATGCGATAATCTAGAGGCATACAGGACCCACTCTCACAAGCTTTCAACATGTAGTGTCAGGGCGCATTTCTCAAGGAGCATATCTGAGGACGTGTCAAAGGGTAGATAGTGTGCGCTATTACCAACAGGCACATACATTTCCTTCATGGGTGTGTGGGGTGAAGAGAGATGATTAAATCTCTTTCCACACATGGGTAAGCTAAAAGTGCACTGAGACAAAAAAAAAAACTGCAGCTTTGTCTTTTTCCTCATGGCCCTCCCCCCATATATCCATACCCAGCACCACCTGAAGACCACACAGAGCAGAATAATCTCTGCTTGTGTTTAACTGGGAATTACATCGAAGGCATAGGGGCAGCAGAGCTCAGGAGGTCGGGCAGTCGTCTGTTGATCAGAAGATTGGTAGTTCGATCCCTGGCCTCTGCAGAGAGTATGTCAAGGTGTCCTTGAGAAGAACACTGAACTCCAAGTGCTCAAACCCTGCAATGCAGTGGTGAGCTGTCCGGGGTGTTTCTCCACCTTTCACTCAATGAGCGTTGAGATAGGCTCCAGCATGACCCCTGTGGCCCAACTTCAGATAAGCGGTTGACGATGGATGGAAGGATGGATGGATGAGTAAATCTAAGAGAGGTTATAAAGTATTCATCAGTTATGAAGTGTGTTATGAGCAGCCCATTGACAGCCATGTGCAGCCTGCTTGAAATGAGAAAAAAAATACATTTTCTGCTCAGAGTGAAACAGTGATGGTGGGATGATGCAGTAGGATGTGAGGTCACATGGGCCCTCAACAGGAGCAAAAGGGGTGTCGTGTCAATTTTACACCAGTCAGTATAAATTTGCCCCATGTTAGCAAGGCAACAGAAACATCTCAGTGTGTGGAGCATGGCTTATTATTATCTCATTACACCACTGAGTCAGTAAATGTTGTCTATGAGCTCACTGATGTAACCAGCAGCTGGATATTGAGGTTTTTATTTAAGAGATTCCAGTACTTGCAGAAATATGTTAGGGCCCGCTGGGCCCAAGTGGGTTTTACACGAGAACATCACAATCTGCTTGCAATCAAAACAAAGCTGTTTCCATCCATCCATCATCAGTCTGTTATCTGAAGTCTGGCTGTAGAGTCATGCTGGAGCCTATCCCAGCATTCACTGGGTGAAAGGTAAGGGAACACCCAACCATTCCATCTCAGGGCTTGAGCGTATGAGTGTTCAGTGTCTTGATCAAGGACACCTCGAGACGCATACTGCAAGGGCCGGAGATCGAACCACCTATCTTCTGATTACAAGTTGATCACCCTATTCCTTCATTGAAATTATATCTCACAAACATTCCTTCAGCCTCTGATAATTTTCCAAAAAACTTCCCAACCACTGGGCTTAAACATCTTCCCTTTATCACAGAGAGGGAGAAACAAAAGACTGTTGTTAGGGTTTACTCGTAGCCTTTACTTTAATCTGCATTAATGATGCTTCAGTCACACTGGCAGCCCCCAAGCCCAAATAACTTTGATGTCAGTGTGTGATGCCAGTGTGAGAGAGGATTTCACAGCTCACTAGTGGATGGTCCTGCCTCAGAGGAGCGAATCAGGATCAGAGAGAATCCAGTCATAGAATCACCCCCCACAACCCCCACACCCGCACATTAACTTACAAACACACGCAAACACAAGGAGACCCTGCTGCTGGTGGTTATGCGTGTTCGGTTCTGGTATGGGTGTGTGCGTGTGTGTGGCTGAGCAGGTCTGCAGATGTATGTACTGCGCTTGTTTGCTTGTGTCAGGGTGTGCATGTACATCTACCACTCATATACGCCCATGCTGTGTAACTGCATGTGGGCTTGTGTGTGTGTGTGTGTGTATGTGTGTTTATTCCTACATGTCAGTTCACACCCAGCCATTGTTGCCTGGGTGTAAGTTTGTGTCCTCGTGCATTATTCAACAGGAGTGACATGAGGCTGTAAGTATAATTGACAGGATTGGGCAGACGGGTAAGGCACTATCTTGTTTGATGTTATTTAACAAGGCCTTCTGAGGGTGGACACTCACCACCATGCGCTGCACACATACACTGCCACATTCACACATACAGAAGACGCTGCGGCGGGCATTTCAGTTCTTGCAAATGCACAACATAGTGTTTCAGTGATGACACCTATATCAACTTAAAGCAATTTTCCCGATGAGTCCACCGGCGACAAATATATCTGGCAATTCACTTAAAAGAAGCCTTTGTGAGGAAAAAATATATTACCACCAGCCCTAACCTCACTGAGTTTTGTAGGATTTCATGGTGCATGACCTGATCCTCGGAGATGGACATCTTTCATTTTCACTTTAAAGCCCTAGACAGAAAACTTTTATAACGGTATTACACTGTGAAAAGACAGAGTGCCACTTTCAAAAAACTGAAATTTGCAGAATTCTGGTCTTTCTAGTCTCAGGGGTGTCACACTGAAAATCGTATTGTCCTTGACTAGCTCACACTATATGAGAATGTTAATATAGAACATTTTTATATAAGGGTGGAATGGATCAGGAGTAGGGAGGTTGTTGAGTAATCGGAAAATTAATGGTCCCATCTCCAGTCCTTGCAGAAAGAATGTCAAGGTGTCTTTAAGCAAGAAACTGAACCCCTGACCGCTCCCTGGGTGCTGCAGCTCCTTATTGCTTCTATACAACATAAGCCCATTCATTGTCCATCGATCCACCCACTGTTAACCGCTTACCCGAAACTGGGTCGTGGAGGTCCTACACAGTAGGATGGTTTAAATGCAGCTACAAATTCCACTGTATGTATGTACAATGACAAATAAATAAAGCTTCTTCTTCTAAGGATCAATTTTTGTGACAGTGATGTCTGAAAAAGCTGGAAACTCTCTCTCCCCTCAACACAAATGGTTCAAGAGTCCCCAATGTGGACACATTCAAGTTCCTGAGGTCAAGCTCCAAGAAACCTTGACTTGGAGGGAGAAAACAGAATCCAAATTCAGAAAAGATTCGAAGGGGGATGTAACGGCACCAGCTGAAAAAATTGAACCCGTCACAGACAACATGATGGACAAATTCTACGCCTGCAGTCTGACCTTTCCTTTCCATTATGGTCTAGTTTGGATCAGACAAAACACTGAGCAACTGAACACTGAGCAACACTGCATGGCCTCATTGGGTCAGCTGTGGATGACCGTAACCTCAACAGAGCCTTCATGACTCCAGGATGGACGGATGTGGGAAAGACTCTGCGAGAGATGACACGAGATGATAACACGGAATATCATGGATGTGAGCAGCTGCTCCCCCTGAAGACTGGAGCAGATCTTAATCAAAATGTATCTTTATCCCTCATACAACACAAAACACACACAAAACATGTCACCCTATACTTCTGGGGACGTTGACGACATTAATTCCCTAGCCCTTAACCATAACGGTCATAACTTCCTCCCTAACCTTAACCCTTACCCTAACCTTATTCTAACCATAACACTTACCATAAATTAGACCCTTTAGAGGAACATTTGTTCCCCACTAGGATAGCAAAACCTGGCAAACTGACAGGTCAGATGTTACGGGTTCATTCCCACCACGTTCAGGGCATCAGGAAGGGCATCCAGCCTTAATCCTCCAAGATCCATATCTGACCCCTCAACACGGGGACTAGTCATGACGGGTAAAAATGGACCTCACTAGCATTATATTCTCACGAGAGGCTATTGGGTACAGTAGTGGAGACCTACTTTTAGCAATCCCTCCCATGGTGAACGTGCTAGATAATCCCTTTTCATATTGTATGGAGGAGCTCTACATGTATGTGGACATTCTGCTTTGAGATGTCTTTGATCTTCTGGGTTTTTCATGCCACCAGACATGCAAGCTATATTCCTCACATGAGCAGATTTACTTGACTAATTAAAACAGGGAATTTCCTATGCAGGTGAACAAGAACACAGGCGGTAGGGTGTTTGTCTAGCAATCACAGGATTAGTGCTTTGATCCCGGCCCCCCCAGGAGAAAACTTCTCGAAGTGCCATTGAGCAAGAAACGGAACCCCCAACTACTCCATTACAATAGGATGGGTTTAAGTCAGAGAGCCGATGTCATTGCATGTATATACAATAAGAAATAAAGCTTCTATTTCTCCATCACACCAACTTTCTCTTTCTCTTATATCACACACGTACACACACACACACACACAGACATATTTTCACAGTCTCACATGGACATACACACACACATAAACACACTGGTCACTGCTGGGCTCCTGTTTACAGTCTGTATATGAGATAATCCTCAAAGTCCCTTTGAATCCCATCACTCAGTGTTGCCCCTGCCAGGTGAGGTAACACGCTCATACACATACTGATAGGTCTGTCATTGATTTTAATGGAGGGAGTCGAAAAGAAAGACAAGGTGCATTTTCCATTCCTAGCAGACTGAGCCAGCTGTGGAGACTGGATGGATAATCATTAGTTTCTTGCTACAAAGTTCAGTGCAGAACGGTGCTTTAACGTCGCCTCACATGCAATCATTTCGTTGGAAGGAGAAAGGAAAATTGTGGAAAGATGAGATTGTCAGACAGATGAGAACACCCATTAATGGATGAATAATGTCACCAGACACATGGCAGGCATGACATGCTCCTTATTTCATCTCTCTCAGGGCTGTTTTGTATAGATCAGTCCAAACCTACATGGTATCAAATGTGGCATTTTGTTGTAGTGAGTGAGTGCTTAATGAGTAGCATGGCTTTTCCTGACATTGATTGGTTACATATATGTATGTACATGTATCTGTGCACAGAGTAAGTACATATACATACGTGTAAATGAATATCCACGCTGCTACACAATGTAAATCAATCAACAAAGTGTCATCTACCTTAACGGTGAAAGGCTTTGCCCTTTACAGCGTAGCTCAGGAGGTAGGGCGGTCATCTAGCTGTCAGAGGATTGGTGGTTTGATCCCCGGTTCCTTCAGAAAGCATGTCAAAGTGTTCCTCAAGCAAGATGCTGAACCCCCAAACTGTTTTGGACAACAGATGAAAATTAGTCTGGCGTATTTATAGTTTAAATTTTCATTAATATGCACTGTCCCTATAAAGGAAATTATTATTATTATTATTATTATTACACTTGGTTTTCAAATGGCATTAGTGGTTTACAGTGTCATGAAATATATACTCTTTGGGATTTTTCAGTTCTATTAAAAACAAGAAAAAGTCCAAACAAAATGATGTGAAGGTTCACCCAGGACAACAGCAGTACACAGGGATGGAGAACGATGATGTCATTTGTGTTGCTGGAACCACATCTTCTGCTATCACCCAAGGCCCTACAATAATTAGAAAGAAGAACAAACTGATATGCTGAAAGTTTTCAGAAGAAGGGGAACCCAGAGTTTATCAATTCTTTCTTTAATGACTGTCTGTCTATGCCTGTGCAGGATCACACATTACCTGTCAGACTTACAGGCACTCTTATTAGTAACAAGACAGGAATCAGCAGGGCGATGACCGTTATATCGGCAGAATTTGTAATGCCCCATTTGTGCCTCGAGACCAGCCTGATCCACACATGTATTTTCAGTTTAAGAGATAAATGTAGACAAGCCCTGCTGTTGCAAAAAATAAAATCCTACTCCCATTGATAACAAGGTTTGGGTTGGCAAATGTTCCTGATATTTCACATTATCTAGGTTGAACCTGCTAATCTATAAAATGTCTTATCTGTCAGACATTGTAAAACTTAATGTACCATTCCATTCCATGTAAAGATTCTTCTTCTTAATTATAGTCCAGGCGAAACGGGTATATGGACCACAAAAAGGTGGTGTCAGCATACATACTTCGTTAGTGCACAAGGCTAATTTCATAAAGGAAAAGTTGTCCGAGTCATTAACTGGCAAACAATCAAGCTGTAAAGAGTCTACAGTGTACTGTTTTCACTATGAAGCCACAGGATCATCTCAGTTGGTCAAGATCTCTTCGTTGCTGACCTTGATGTGCTGAACATGTTAATTTTGCCTAGACAGGATATTTTCTTATATTCACGGTTGAGGAATAGTAGTTATGGGTATATTTCATGAAGTCAGCTTGGCAGTAATAATGCCCAGGATGCCAGTGGCTGAGAGATAAATTGAGACTCGGTATATACTTAGTCGATGGGACAGAGTTTTTATGCTGGCATTTTCTCACAGCAAGTACAGACTAGGTGAAATGTCAGCCATGGCAATGGAGCGCTGCCTTGATAGAACAGCCAGATTGAAAACAGCATTCATCACTCATCCCGAAGCACTCATTCTGCTTCCAGGCTTTATGGGAATAATGTCCTATAGCAAGAGGTATGGAATCACAACATGGATATGAATTTTGGGATTAAATACATGACAACTGAGCACATATGGCGCTGCATGAGTGGGTGACAAACATGTAAGTAAAGGCTGATCATATTTGTCATATTTCCTTGGTCTTAAATGGAAATAAATGGAAGGCCATGGAGTCAACAAGATAGCCATTCATCATCATTGCTGTGGACGTCAAAACAAAAAGTCTCTTTAGTGTCCATCCATCTCTATAGAGGAGCCATTTTTTTCCAATATGAGTGTACTGTAGATGCATAAAAGGCAAGTTTTCACTTTTTAGTGAGTTTTGATATTAACCTTCAGTGAAACCATAAACTTAATTCAAAGAGGTACTATGCTACACGTTATTTCTAAATGTGATGTTTCTCTTACTGTGCTTTACATTGCTGCTGTAACACCGCAATTTCCCCCAGTGGGACTAATAAAGGAATCTCTCTCTCTCTCTTTTACAGTAGAACCAGTCAGCACTATGTAAACTTCAATTGACACTGCTGAATGGAAGGACAACACAAGTCTGGAAATGAGGAGTATTTTAATCAAATCTATTCTGAAATAATGTCCAAAACTGAATTGAGCTGCAAATTGAATGAATGATTCTTTTTGTTATCAGTAATTTCCGTGTGTTTTCATTTTTAAAGAGATGAGTGGAAAATAGAATATTCTGTGGTTGCATGTGTAATTTTTGAAATTCCTTACCAGTTGCTTGACTAGTTTACCAATTACCAGTACTTCTCCATTTATTGGCTCCTAAAAAAACCACAAAACACAACTTATCACTTTTGCTTACAAAAAATGCGGTCCAATCAAACAATGAAAGTTTGTCTATCACATCCTTATGGAACAAAAATAAAAAGATGCATCCCTTGGGGCAGCCTATGACCTGCATATTCCACCCCTAAAGTGGTAGAAGTGAAGTGGATTAGTATGGATGAAGTGAGGACAGCTGTGAAGAGGATGAAGAGTGGAAAGGCGTTTGACCCAGATCACATACCTCCGGAGACATGGAGGTGTTTAAGAGATGGCAGTGGAGTTTTTAAACCAGATTTTCTCAACACGATCTTTCAAAGTGAGAGGATAACCGAGGAGTGGAGAAGAAGTATACCGGCGCCAATTTTCAAGAATAAAGGAGGTGTGCAGAGTTGTGGCAGCTACAGAGGTATAAAGGTGATCAGCCAGAGCAGATAGACATGGGAAAGAGTCGTGGAAGCTGGGCTAAGAAGAGAGGGGAGGATTAGTGAGCAGCAGTATAGTTTCTTGTCATGAAAGCACCAGATGCTTTGTTGGCTTTCAGAATGTTCATGGAGAAACAGAGAGAAGGTCAGGAGTCACATTGTGTCCCTATAGATTCAGAGAAAGCATATGACAGGGTGCCCAGAGAGGAGGTGTGGATGGATGGATAGATGGTTGAGTTATGAAAATCACCACCCCACAAGAACAGCAACTTCAGGTAAAACCAGGTGAGTTAATGTTTTGGTAAATGAAGAAAGAGACTGTGGTGATTTACTTTTGATGTCTAACAGGTGCCTTTACTAAACCATAACCATGAGAAGTAGAGTCCAAAAGTAGGAGATCAATGACGATGTAGTTGGTGCCAGATACAGAACATTTTACACTTGAATTAACTATCCGAAATCTGCCGGAACCTCAGGAATACTCCTTTAAAGTCCGGAAAAGTGGGGTTTCTATTCAAGTTTTACTCCAGTCCAGTATTACTTCTTTGAATATTGGAACACGGTGCCTTGCGGTGTTAGGGATGCGGCCTGTAAATGAATCCTTTGAGTGTATATCCTCTTCTACATTACAGTCATTTCGTATGGCTGATGATTAAAAGTTCGTCTTCTTTCGTACCTTTCCTTACAATGCTTGAGAGTTCTTGAGGGAAATATTGGCAGGACCAATTTCCATTCTGTGTCCCACCATGACACATGCGGGAATTACTGTGACCTCTCCCATTGATTGAGCAGGAAATAATTTGCAGGCGTTGCGTAATTAGGACTGTAGTTAATCCCCTTCTATAAGCCCGCTGTCTCTTTTCTTATGAGGGCTGACCTCTATCAAAGATAAGGAGCACACCTTCCCTCTTTCGGTCTACAACGCCTTTATGCTTTTACTCCTGTACCTCACTGATAAACCTCACTAATGAGAAGACATTTGCTGGACATCTTTTTTCCTCTTTCCCCCTCCTTTCTGCAGACTCACTCCTCGGTTGTTTATCTCTATCAGTAATTAAGATTATCTCACACTGTCTTGCTCCATCGCTCTCCTTCTGTCACTCTCTCTTTCCGAATGAGAATCTTGTCTGGACATGGTGGTTCACGTGTGGTTGTTTGATGGCAAGGGAACACTTAACTAACACCAGCGAGGTTCAAGATTTTAATTAGGGGACAAGTTTTTAAAAACTTGCTGGGTTGAGTTTTTCTTTTTTTGCAGCCACATACAGAGGAGTCAAGCTACGGTACCATCCGGTGTATGAGGAATCCACAGTTTTTGTTGAGAGGTTTGAACACAGGGAATTATGTTGGCCTTTTACCCACGGGCCAGTACTCCCGAGACAGGAGCAAGTCATATTGGCCTCAGTGGAGAATATTCTGATTTCTTTACATATCGAGAGTTAAGCAGAAACACACACACACACACACACAAACCAGAGTTCCTCCCTATCAAGGATGTGCACGTGATCACCCTTGCTAGAGTGGCCACTGGCCTGTATTTGGGTGTAGACTGTGGAGGAATGGGCTGATTGATTAGCCCTTCTGTGCAGTGGCATCCTCTTGACCAGCGTCTGTTTGATTTCCTCAATGTACTGACTGCAGTGTACACGATATTGCTCTGTTTGTGTGTGTGTATGTATGTGTACATACAGAAACCCCACACCGTGGGTCATGGTGGTGGGCCGGCCATTCTACATTGAACCCACATTGTGGTTAAAGAACTTCCAGTAGTCAAAGTCTCCTCATTTCAGTGTGGTGCTTTCTCACTAGCAGGGTCAACACAGCTTCAAGTGGTGTTTGTCTACTGCCCCCATAAACCCTCCACTATATTCATGTCAGAGCTACTCACGTCTGTCTTCAGTTGCATTCCTCCTACGTGACTTCAATGTCCGTGTGGACTCCAGTGGCTGCACGCTTGCTGCTGACTTCCTGTCATTACTGGGCTGCTTTGACTTCACACAGTACGTTCAAGGTCCCACCCATGGCACTGGTCACTCTCTGGATCTGATGGGCTCTACTGGTACAACTCCCCTCCATTTGAAGTGCCATATCTGACCATAGTGCCATCCACTTCACTGTTGCTGTTATCCTGCCTAGGGAGCACACAAAATGGACCATCATGTTCAGGAACATCAAGACAGCGAGTGCACCACCCCCGACTGACATGATAGTACACGATCTGACCCTGCCACCACGATGGAAGGCCTGGCAACACACTACGATGCTGCCTTATCCCTCAGCCTTTTGCCCTCCTCAAAACCGGATTCATCTCCTTCTCCCATCCTGACCCCTGGTTCACCACCAACCTCCACATCATTAAAAGGCCACTGGTTGACCAGCAGAGAGGCTCTACAAATGAATTGTGACACATAAATATGGACCTCATATTATCTGTGTGGATGGATTTGTTGTGTGCATGCATTGTATATGTATATATCTTATAGTACTTGTTTGGGGGTATTAAGATTGGTTCTTTGGGTAATGACACTTCAACCCCATGTTGTGTTTGGATTTGGTGGCCAGGAGTTGGTTTGACCATGTGCATGACCCTCAGTATGTGCCATTATTTGTTATCATTTCTTTCCTCTCATTGAAAAGGTATGAAAGAATAGTAAATAGATTGCATTTATATGGCACTTTCCTAGCTGCAACAGCCACTCAAAGGGCTTTAAAATCAATGAATGCCTCACATTCACCCATGCACAGACACTCCAATGGCAGTGTCACCCATGGAATATAACATCCAATTCATCGCTCAAGGACACCTCAACGTCTCTGTAAGGAGGAAGGAGACATGGATTGAATCAGCAACTCTCCAGTTACTAGATAAACTGCCCTACCTCCGAGCCACTGTCAGCCACAAAGAAGAGGCAAGGGCTGGCCTTGCCTTCAATTTGGTGTCTGTTTATGTCTGGCCTGTTCCCATCAGCCACAGTCATTCTACATTAATAGAGGCTAAATGGTAAATGGGCTTGTTCTTTAATAGCGCTTTTCTAGTCTAAGGACCAGTCCGAGCATTTGACGATGAATCCCACACATTTATTGAGCTATGTGGCGAGATATGAACCTGCATCACCTAACGCCCGGGCATGTGCCACTGCTCTGCACTACATACCCTCTCCATCCAAGTCTGTGTCCGCCCAGCCCCAGTATGTGGGGACCAAGTGTGACGCATAAACGGACCTCTCAGTAAATATTCCCATCGTGTACACGTCTTGCAACGCTGGCTGTCTGGCAAAAGATTAGGGTTAGGCTCAGGAACATGTTACCACCTGGATGGCTGGGAGGAATCTACACAGATCTCAAGTCTTCAGACCTGTAAAAGGTTTGTAAATGAAGCAAAACCTACCCCATGTTGTCTCATTTTTATCTGTATGGGGCTTCAGGGTGCCATGGTGCCAATTCATGGATTTAAGATAATGCAGTTCTGTAGGTGGAACCAATAAATACAAAATCATACATGGAGTGCTACAGTGGGGTGGCATACCTCAGGAGGCAGAGCGGGTGTCTAGTAATTGGAGATTGGTGGTTTAATCCTCAGCCCCTGCAGAAACCAAGTCGAGGTGTCTGTGAGCAAGACACTGAACCCGACTGCTCCACGAGCACTGCGCTCACTGCTCCTAGACAAGAGTCAAGTCCATTTTATTTGCATAGCTCATTAACAGAAATTAACAATTTGCCTTAGTGGACTTTACATTAACACAACATCCTGTCCTTAGACCCTCACATCAGATGAGGAGCAACTCCCTTTATAGGATGGGTTAAAAGCAGAGGATGGATTCCAGCAGCCTTTGTCATGTGGCAAATAACTTTACAACAACAATACATCTTTAAGTGCCATATGTCTCCTTATTGAATTATTCAGGGTACAGATAATCCTTTGGGGAATCCTTTGTGAATGGTGCTCATTGTCACTGAATGTGCAGTTGATCACCCAACTCTCATGTGAAACCAACCTATTGTTGTGTGGTATCAAGGTACTGTTTATAAGGAGGGGGATGTTTGCCTTCAGCTTAGACTGAAGAAGTCACCTGGTGAGTGACGAAACGTTTCTGAAATAAACTTCTGATCCAGTTGAACTGATTCACCTCTTTTTGTGATCTTTGTGTATGAGTGTGTGTGTGTGTGTGTGTGTGTGTAGCTGTATGATTCAGTGCGGCATCAGCCAGCATGTCAGACGTTGCTCCCAGCTGAGTGAGGATTTAAAGACAACTTAATGAACATTGTAATTTCACTGTCTGCCCTGTCAGCACTACACAATGAATCCTTTTTTTACTGTCAGGATGAGGGTGTGGAGGCAATAGTCCTCACTACTCAATACAACTTTAGTCTCGATGTTTATGAGTGTGAGAGGACATTACATTTATTCCCCACGTAAGATGAAAACAGACAGTCCCTACCGCCCGACACAGAAGTGCTACTGGACTGCCTTGTTACTTATTCAAGTAGACAAACAGGTTTATGCTACAGAGAGCAGGGTAAATGAGTTAGCTAGACAGCTATTAACGTGATCCTGCGATGGATCTAACTTCTGCTCTGCATTTTAGATTACTGGTCAGTGTGGCGACAGGGTTCCAGCACAGACACGGGATGGGATGGATGCTGTACGAGAGCTGCAGGACTGTTATAACGATTGAGTGGGCTCCTTTGATCACAGATGCTTTGTTGAAATCGGTTCACAAAACCTTCAAAAGGCTCCTGTGATCCCAGAGCCAGGCCATCTGAATGCCAATAAGAGCCAGGCTCAGTTTGGTTATGTAGGTGGAACCTGCACTTACATCTACTTAAAGAACAGGGTTTAGCCCGGTCCCTGTTTACCTTGCTGTTGGTTTAAATAGAGATCCAAGAGTAATGGGACCATTTAAACTGCTGCCCTGTACAAAAGCACTGTGCCACGATGGGTGGGTCGAGTAAATACTCTAAATGTTTAAGTCTTTCTTTTGAGTAGCGGCACAGCTTGGCAGGTAGAGTGGGTCATCTAGTAATCATCAGATTGGTGATTTGATCCCTGGCTCCTAAAGAAAGGGTGCTAAATTGTCCTTGTGCCAGTCAGTGAACCTCTAACCCCCATACTCCAGCCCTGCGAAGGGCTGGTGACCTATCCAGGGTTTCTCCACCCTGACCCCTATGAGCACTCGGATAGGCTCCAGAATAACTCTGCGACCCAACTATGGATAATCAGCTGACAATGACATTATACATGTAT
>OMLC01067260.1:0-13047 GCA_900302585.1 Regalecus glesne | reverse complement strand
AAGATGTATAACTTGTCAGAAATGGTGAGTGGGACCAATGTTTATCTACCTTAGCAACACATTATTAGCTGATTGACAGTGTAGTTAAGCCAAAGGTTCATGTTATCACTTACTGTTGCATTTCTAACATTGTAGAGTGATGTATAAAATACATACCATTCTGATGTCTCCACTTATGTGTAACCCTGTCCAACTTGCCCTTATTCAGAATTGGTTACTGGTTAGAACAGTATGGCAGAATTATCCCTATATTACCACTTGCCAAGAGGCAGAGGGGAGCTGCAGGCAAGTGGCGGCAGGGGGGATTTGAATTGAAAAGGGGCATAATATAAGGAAGGAGTAGATGTGATTTTAAGGATTTTAACAATATAATTGAAATTATTTTGCAAAAAAGAACTCATCAGACATTTTTCATATGAACAGACCATTTCATATGTCTTTTAAAACATGACTGGAATATGACTTTGAATTCAGTGGTAGCATCGAAGGGCTGATCAGGAGAGTTGTTTGATAAAGCATCAAGAAGAAATAATGATTATTTTTTACTGAGACAGGAAAGTAATAAAAGATATGTTGTAAAAATCCTTGTTTGTAGTCAAACAGTGTGATTAAGGAAAGGTTGCCAGCTCTGTAGTTTCATAATCGTGCAAACTGTTTAAAGTACAAAAGTGATGGAAGTATTAAAGACATATTGCCAAATATTATGTCTCATTTTCAACCCTGGCCCTAACCCTAAAACAGGTCTGAATCCAGACTCAAACTTGAGTCTAATTGGATAAATATTATGACAGCTGGGAACCCATTATGAAAACATGTCTCATATCCTTATGGTCTTACTCAAAGGGAAGTATAAACCCATATATAACAGGACCATAATGAGAGATGGATCATCTCACTGACGATTTCATCAGATATTCATCAACATAGAGCCTATCAAATCAAGATACCCTGCCATCCCTCAGTTGTCTTTGCCACCCAAAGGTCAGCTTATGAATATTAATTAGGCCTTGATCATTCCCTCATGGTACTTGAGACAATGGAAAAGAGTTATGGATATAGGTATTACTCCTTTCACATACTTCTTCTCTTGGATGCTCCCGTTAGGGGTCACCACAGTGGATCATCATCTCCATCTCTTCCTGTCCTCTGCATCTTCCTCTGTCACAACCAGCCACCTGCATGTCCTCCCTCACCACATCCATCAACCTCCTGTTTGGTCTTCCGCTTTTCCACTTGCATAGCAGCTCCATATTCAACATACTTCTTGCGATATACTCATCATCTGTCTTCCGCACATGTCCAAACCATCTCAGTCTTGCATGTCTTGATTTGTTTCCAAACCATCTAATCAAAGAAAAACTCCGATGTTACTCTATTTCCACATTCACTTACAAGCCTTTATTCGTGCGTAAACCAGCTGTTGAAATATATTTTCAAGCTCAATAATACAGGTAGTCAAAATAGTTGCATCAGGTCATCTTTTTCTTTGGGACCTCAGAAAACATCTTGGCATCTTCAACTTTGCCACCTCCAGCTCCGCCTCTTGTCTTTTTGTCAGTGGTACTTTCTCCAAACTATAAAACATAGCCGGTCTTACTACCATGTTGTAAACCTTCCCTTTCACTCTTGCTGGTACCCGTCTGTTGCAAATCACTTCTGACACTCCTCTCCACCCACTCCACTCCAACTTGCCGACACTCTCTTCTTCACCTCTCCTCTGCAGTCCTCGTTACTTTGAACAGTTGACCCCAAGTATTTAAATCCATCCACCTTCCTCACCTCTACTCCTTGCATCCTCGAGGATTCCACTGTCTCCCTTCTTGTTCACGCATAAGTATTCTGTTTTCCTCCAAATGACTCTCATTCCTCTTCTCTCCAGACTCAACTCAAACTCCCCAGATGTAACTCAACCTGCTTCTTATGTCACAATGTCATCCATGTACATCATAGTCCACAGAGATGCCTGCCAGATCTCATCCATCAACCTGTCCATCACGGCTGCAAACAAGAAAGGGCTCAGAGCCGATCCTTGATGTAATCTCACCTTCACTTTAAACCCATCCATTATTTCTACTGCATAACTCACCACTGTCACACTGCCCTTATGCATATTCTGCACCACTCTTACATACTCAAGAGATGGATAATAATAGTAATGATGATAAATGATTAAATCAGACACATTGACATGGAATGCAAAGGACAGACCTCCCCCCCAAAAAAACATTGTGACACTAGAATGAAAACAAAATAAATTGGCCTACTAAATGTTGTGGGATTGAGTGTAACATCTGGATAGAGTGGGCATGGGCAGGTTCCCAGTATGAGGCTAAGTTATGACTAACAGTTAATTTTGAATGACTGGGTTGTCTGCTTTTTGAGTTATGTCAAAGTTCCTTGATCACATAAATATCTTGACTTTGAACTTGTTTGGGTTGACAAGATGGTGCATTAGTTAATGATGGTGTCACTCTAGGTTCTGTTCTTAGACCCATTCATTTTAATCCGACCAGTGGTCAAAGCAAAACGATTCCTCTTGGGGTATCTATTGGAATATAACCAAGCAATATAATGATATTGTCCTGGCTGTTGTAATTTTTTATCTTATTTCGGGATGTTGCATCTATAGAAAACTTCAGTAGTGGAAAAGATGTTGGTTGTACTACTACATTCCCCTACTGGGGAGATGCGGTAGCCCTGTGGGTAAAGGATGGATACCTTAGGAACTGGTGGGCCAGAGGCAGTGGGTTTAAATCCACCACGGAGCATCAGGAAGGGCATCCAGCTTTAATCCCCAAGTTCCTTCAGTGACAGCATAGCTCAGTAGGAAGGGCGGTTGTCTAGTAAACAAAAATTATGTTTTGATCCCTGCAGAAGAATGCATGTTGATGTCTCCTTGAGCAAGATACTGAACCCCTGACTGCTCCCCAAGTGCCACATGGTAGCTGCTCACTGCTCTTATACAATAAGATGGGTTAAATACTGAGAATTGAAAGAAAACCTTGTGGGACTGATAAGGGAAAAATTATTATTATTATTATTACATGGGCCTTGCTGTGAATAACAGCTGATTTAAATGTAGCATTTACAGTGGTGCACAAACCTCTGGGTTTCCAGGCTTACCGAGCCGTTTCTCCCCATTTTGGTGTTGTTTCCAGTAAGAGGAAAAAGAAAAAAAAGAAAATGGCTTTAGGCTCAATTTGCACGGGCAGGATGTTGTAACAGAGACTAAACATGCTGTAAACTGAGATCACCTTGGGACTTTTAGCCAGGCAGATCCAGGCAGCTCACTTGCATGTCCATGTAACGACTTTGATTCTTCAAGATGATAAACATCTCAATTATCATTCCATTCCATTAAGGCTTCAACATCCCCCCCATCCGGATAGTCACAGTTTATATTAATCTAACAGTCCAACCCACCCCACTCACAGAAACACCTCAGAGGCTGGACATTTTAATGACGACCCTGCGTGTGACTTTGACGGGACATGGAACACCTGCTTTAAAAGTGCTCTGAGTTTAGCAGTGTTGATGTTACTCACTAAGTAGTTTTGAGAAAAGACAGCATAGAGGAGAGGATGACTTTACCCTCAAATCACATAAAAGTAGGTAGAATAACATGGAAGATGCTGTTAGACTTAAGAGTTGCATTGCGTGCACCCACCTAATGATGTTATTAACGTGCAGATCACAGTAATGAGAGATAAAAGCAACGAGGGCTCAAGCAGTATTTATATAATTAGAGAAATTCCACATTTCAGTGTCATCCCACTCTTTATGGATCCAGATTTTACAGCCTTCTGCAACGCTACCTCATGGCAAGAGTTGACATGTTGACGGGGACATAAAACAATGATGATGTAGAGTGTTTACTTCTCTTTGACGGTGGAGGAGCTTAAATTTCACACACCATGAGCTGCTGGAGTCACATTGTTTGGAAACCTATTGAGTATCTATAGCCAAGGTGTGATTCATTTTGAAGTATGACATGTTTTTAAGGCTGCGTTACTAGTCAACACAAGTTGGACTTGATGAGCAGTTTCTATTGCAGACCACCCTAAGCCCTCGTTGAGCACATGTGGGTGCACACACACAGAGGAAGAAGTCTATTTTTTAAATATCATGATCAGTCCCCGTATTGTGGGGTTGGAGATTGACTTGGGTGGAGTGTGGGTGATTAAGGCTGTGTGCCTTTCCTGATGCCCTGGGGTGGGGTTGAACCCATGATGTTTGGCTTTTAATTTTCCGAAGCGTGCACTCTACCACTGAGCTACTCGTATCCACACACGTTTAAAATGTGGCCTGTCCAATTTGGTCTTGTCGCCACCTTGATTCCCCAATTAAATAGAAAGGAAAAGAAAAGGTCATGGCCTCACAAACTGTCATGACAAAACTAAGCCTGTACACACCGGCACACTCTGAAATGCATAAACAACATCCTAATCTTGCTAGCATCTTTCTACCCCACTACCAGTGAAGATTGATGTCTGCTTCAGCTTTTCTCAGGGGTTTGAGAAGGTTTGAGATTTGAACATGTTGACAAACGGGTTGCGGGTTTCATGCTAGTCAAGGTGGAAAGGAGTAGATTGAAAATACTTTACTGTATCTCTGAATAACTGTTTAGTTGTCCTTGAGCAAGGCATGTAAAGCTAACTGGCCCAGTCACTTGTGCAGGGGAGAACAATGTTTTGAGCATCTATTCTCAGCAAATCTGAGGTATGTTTCATTTAATGATTAGTCTCCATGTTGTGGGGGTGGACCTGCCCTATGTGGAGTTTGAAGGATTCAGGCCGGATACCTCTCCTTACACCCCTCGGTGGAATCAAACCTTTTATTGCCATATGACATAGGCCAGTGGAATTTGATCTCTGGGCATAGCTCAGTGGGTAGAGCGGTCGTCTGGCAATAGAAAGTTTGCAGGTTCGATCCCCGGTCCTGCATAAAGCATGTTGAGGTGTCCTTGAGCATGACACTTAACCCCTAACTGCTCCCCGAGCACCATATGTTGGCAGCTCACTGCTCCTATACAATAGGTCGGGTCAAAAATGCAGAGAACAAATTTCCCCTTGCGGGACTGATAAGGGAATCCTTTCTTTTCTTTCTGTCATTTAGCATCCTATTGTGCAGGAGCAGGGAATAGCCTCCATGTGGTGCTTAGGGGGTAGTCATGGGGTTTAGTGTCTTGCTTAGGGACACCTCAACTTGCTCTCTTCAGGACTGGGGATCGAACCTGTAATCCTGCGATTGCCAGACGACCACTCTACCACTGAGCTATGCCGCCCAGCAAATCTATTTCCGTGAATTCCTATTCACAAACGCCCCATCTGCTGTGGGGTGTGTGACTACGGAGGCTTTTTGGGGACCCTTCATTAACATGTATTACGCGATGACCTGACCTTGCCATCATCTCACTGCCTGTATGACGGCCTCATCAATTATTCAGCCATTAATTGTCAGCCCTAACTGATGTCACTCAAGTGAGACAGACACTTTGACCCTTCAGATGAGGAACCTGGGGCCATAAACACATAGGGGGAGCATGTCTGACTGTCCAGGTGAGAGCACTCATCTGTGAACACATCTGAGAGTGGCTATCAATTACAAGGACGGGAACTAGTAAAAGGTACGGCTCCATGTCAAACACTCACCCATATATCAGTCCATATAATGGTATAAATGTTGAAACTGCTCCATTTTGCCATGCAGTGGAAGACATTAATAGGTTTAATTTGGTCCATATGTGGCAAGGAGCTCCGTGGGTCTCTGTATTCTACAGAAAAGATCCACTGGTGCCATGCCACAGTAGGTAGGCTGGAAGGAGATTGGAATCTCTTAATATAACCTCTCCTGAGCCCCTCGCTGCAAAATGAGAAAATAGCCAGCTTAGGGATAGGTTTTATCATGTGTTCGGCCTTATCGAGTCCCTGAGCTGAGTTGGTGGAGCATGGTACTCAAGCTCTCAGGATAAATCTCTGCAGCCACCTAGACTTCAAAATGCATGCACACATTGTGTAGCCTTCTATGAGTATTACTCAGAGTCATTTAAATGAGCTCATTCACAGGGAAATCTCTCCAGATTTCTAAATCCCGTTCTGGATTTATGTTTGTATCCTGAATCCAAGGAGGTTTCATACATCGGTGTCATCACATTCTTTATGGATCTGAATTTTACAACCTGCAACACTCCCTCATCGCAAGAGTTGACACGTTGATAGGAAAATTATAAGAAGCTTTATTTGTCATTGCACATTAATGCGATGAAATTTGTTCTCTGTATTCAATCCATCCTATTACATAGGAGCAGTGAGCATCTGCAGCACCCAGGGAGAAACTCCAGCTCTTTTTCCTGTTGCTTTGCTCAGGGGTACAGGCAGGAGTATTAAACCTAACATGCATGTTATTTTATGGTGGGAGGAAACTAGAACACCCGGAGGAAACCTATGCAGACACAGGGAGAACATGCAAACTCCACACAGAAAGGACCTGGGATAGGATTCAAACCTAAGACCTTCTTGCTGAGAGGCAACAGTGCTAACTGCTGGTCCACTGTGCTGCCCATGGTGATAATGATAATCATCTGATGTGTTTACCTTTCTCTGATGGTAGAGGAGTTTAAACTTAACATGTCGTTATCTTTAACCTTTTTCTTATGCATTTTGGTTTAGCAATCCACTGTGTTATGACCATTTAAGCCAGGGGTAGACAGTTTATTGTCCTTAGAGAGGAAAATCTTTTTCACAGTTGGTGCAAGTACCACAATTATATACATAATACAACAAACACATAACTCAGTAAATCAGACATCCCAATGGACTCTCATCAGACTCACAAACCAATAGAGACTGATACAGTAAATCGGACTTTACAATATACACATATGACAAAGACAGCTTGACATTACAGACACCTTGTTCTCCTGTGTCTGTGTGGGTTTCCCCCTGGTGCTCTGGTTTCCTTCCACTATCAAAAAGACATGCATATTAGGGTTAATACTCCTGCCTGTGACCCTGGGCAAGGCAGTTGGAAAATAGCTGGAGTTGTTCCTGGGTTTTGTTATTGCAGCTCCTCACTGCTCCTATACAATAGGATGGGTTAGATGCTGAGAACAAATTTGGTTGTTTATATGTACAGTGACAAATGAATAAAGCTTCTTCTAAATATAAATCAGAATTTTTCATGTTGCCTAGCATCCATTCACATACAAGGAATGCCTTATGATGAGGTTGTTGCATCGCTGTAAATGAAAGGGAATAGCAGCAAAATAGTTACACACAAAGGTGGATCATAAAAATGTGTTTATAAAATAATGGGGATTGGAGATGGTAGCAGATAAAAATGGACAATAAGAGATAAAAACTATAAAACAACAAGTAGTGGCTAAGAAAGGGCGTTTGTATGCGATATAAAAAGTCTACACCCTCCTGTTAAAACAGGTTTTTATGATGTAGAAAAATGAAACCAACATAAATCATGTCAGAAAATTTTTCAAAAGTTATGTGAAATTGCAGCCCGTAAAAAAATCAAGTGGAAAAAAAACTTTAACGGGAAAAAGACTTAAAACATAAAATAACCTGGTTACATGCTTCTTTTGAAGCACCTTGTGGTTTTATTTCAGCACTTTTTTTTTTAGTTGGAGCCTATCGGCTTGGTACATCTTGACTTGGCAATATTTTCCTCATTTGTCTAAAAAAATAAACTTTTAGATCCATCAATCTATGAGATCATCTCCTGTGCACCTCTTTGTTCAGTTTAGCTCACATAATACTATTGGATTCAGGTCTGGTCTCTGGTTGATCTTTTTTGTTGAAGCCATTCCTTTGTTAATTTGGACGTATGCTTTGGGCTGTTGGTATGTTGAAAGATGAAATTCCTCTTCGTTTTCAGCTTTTCTTGCTCCAGAATCGACTGGTATTTGGAGCTAGTCATGATTTCCTCCACCTTGACTAAAGCCCCCATTCCTCCTAAAGAACAACAGCCCCAAAGCATGACGCTGCTACCACCATCAGCATGGTTATGGCGTTTTCTTGGTGCTATGCTGTGTTGTTTTTGCCCCAAACATGCCTTTTTGAATTATGGCCAAAAGGTTTAGCCATGATCTTGTCAGACCATAACACATTTTTCCACATGGTTTTGGAAGACTGGAGGTATCTTTTTCCAAAATTTAACCAGGCTTGGATGGCTTTTATTCATTTGGCCATTTATTTTGTGAAGAAAGGCTTCCATCTTGCCGCTCCATAGCCCAGATATGAAGAATATGATGCAAGTGATACATGCCAGAAATTCCTGCTGCTCCTTCAGTGTCGATGAATGTCTTCACTATGTTCTATGGCACGTCTAATCCATGAGTGGATAACCTTATGAGCCTACCGGGCCCAGGGGCCTGAGGGCTCTTGGGGCCCCTTAGGTAGACCCTCTGCATGAAGTCACAGTTGCTGACTTTACATTTCTTGTCGCGTGTTCATAGAGCTCAGTCATTCATATACAACAATAGAGCCCCAAGACTCCCACTGAACAACTGAAGGGAACTGTAGGTGAATATATGCCTTATTCAATATGCTGTTGGCGTGAACTGTGTATATGTGTGCCATAAATCCTGTTGAGGTTCAGGTGGATTTATTGTGCTGTTGCCTGGAAGTCAGTGTACCTGCCATGCAGGGAGGGTGAGGGGCTTTTATGCATCTGTGCTGAGGGGTCCATTATCTCTTAATCTGCCTATGATCTAATGACTTAGAAATTCTATAGTCCTGATCAATACCTTTCAACAATAGATCCCATTGGTGCTCTGTAAGCTGCTTGTGTACCAGGGCTTTTGCAGTTGGACGCAACCAAGATGTCAGGAAAATCCTACAGGAACAGCTGAACTTCATCTGAGGTTAATCTGTCATGTTGATTGATGGCAGGTGTATGCTGAGTACTATCTAACATGGGTCTGAATGTGATTGGCTGATTCTGAACACAGCTGCATCCCCAATTATGCTAGGATGGGCACACTTATGCAACCAGGTTTATTCTAAGTTTTGCATTTTTCTCTTTCTCTGAAAATGTTCTGATTGTTTTTCACTTTTATATTTTTTTATTTTCAGTTTATTTTTTTAAAAATGGAAAAAGTTCTGACATTACCTCGGTTTCAGGTTTTACATCACAACAACCTGCCATTTTATCAGGGGTGAGTAGATGTTTTATAGCCACTGTAAATGGCATAGATTTAACGTTGAATATAAACTGCTTATTTATAGTGTGCAGAATAGGATATGTATGCTTTATGGGATTGTGAGATAACAGTCAGATGAAATGGAAGTAGGAAGACCAGTCCATTTGGTGACTAGCAGTTGGTTTCCATGTACTCACTGCTGTGAGCAAAAAACTAAAACAATTTAAAGAGCCAAATAAACTTTCTGAGTGCATTAAGAAACACGAATAAAAACAGGTAAAGAGTTTAAAAGATCTTGTGATTCATTGTTGTTGCGGAAGTTTGGCAGAAATCTCCAAAACCTCTTAGGATTAATATCAGCCAGCTCTGCAACGTAAAACCTCGCAATTATGCAGATACACCGATCAGCCAAAATATTAAGACTACTGCCAGGTGAAGTGAATAACGGGGATTATTTCAAGGGTTAGGCCGCAAGTGAACAGTCAATTCTCGAAGTTGGTGTGCTAGAAGCAGGAAAAATGGACGAACAGTTGACAATTGCTGGATTGTGATGGCTAGTTTACTGGGTCAGAGCCTCTCCAAGATGGCCAAAATGGCTTGACTTGTAGTGTGTTCCTGGTATGCAATGGTCTGTATCTACCACAAGTGGTCCAAGATAGGACAAGCAGTGAACAGATGATGGGGTCATGAGTGGCTAAGGCTCACTGTTGCATATGGGGAGCGAAGGATAGTGCATCTGGTCTGATCCAACAGAAAAAAATAATGTAGCTCAAATTGCTAAAAATGTTCATGCTGTCTATGACAGACTGGTGTTGGAACACACAGTGCATCACAGCTTGGTTTGTAGCTCCTGTACACTATCAAAGCACCTACAATGTACATGAGAGTATCAGAGCTGGATCATGGAGCAGTGAAAGAAGGTGGTCTGCTCTGATTAATTATGTTTTCTTTTACATCATATGGTCAGCCAGGTGTGTGTATGTTTATTTGGGGAAGAGGTGGCCCCAGGATGGACTATAGGAAGAATGGAAGCCAGCAAAGACGGTGTGAGACTCTGGGCAATGCTTTGCTAGGAAAACTTGGGTCCTGGAATTCATGTGGATGTTTCTTTGACATGTACCACCTGCCTAAACATTGTTGCAGACCAGGCAAACCCCTTCATGGCAAATGTACTCCCTGATGGGAGTGGCCTTGGGTAGTTTTAATGTTGTGGCTGATGGGTGTGTCTGGTATATGTTTCGGATTGATGATTATCAAGTTTTCTGTCAGATACAGAGAATCTGTCGGGAATGATCCCTTCACTCCACTCCAGAAACGCCTATCTCCCATATTGTTTTAAGAGATACTTGAAATTGTAGTTATTGATGAGTTGTGTGTCCATCAGATGAATAAATTATAGTACTTTCCAATGACAAGTTTAATCTTTGTTATTTTTCTTGGACAATTTTATTTTCCTTTATTCTACTTGCCGTTTGTTAGTGGTTTTAGATGATCTGCTGTGGCGATCCCTAACAGGAGCAGTTGATAGTAGTGGTAGTACTAGTGTTTTTATTTCTTTTCACTTGTGTTATGATTTTTTCCCACTATGATTTATCTCCCTTTGACAAACTGTAATTTTAGACTCTGGGGTTTTGTCAACCGGCCGTATGCATTGGATTATTTTGTTTTGATACGCGTGTCGTGTCCTGTCACTTTATGTATTTGGACAAATAAACTATAAACCGTTATTCAAAGCTGAACTAAAGTGTGATTTGGTTCCAACCAAAGACATTCAGAAGGTAATTGGGTGTTATTTTTGGTGCTCTATATAACCTGCGGGTCGAGGAATATTGAGGAGTCAAATTGACAGAGCCGGGTCCGGGTCGATGCCGGTCCTCCACATCAGCGCGCAGCAGGACCATAACAGTAATGTATTCGCCAGGCACTGTTCTCAGTGTAATGAGGCTGTCAGTTGAGGCTTACAGCTGACAGCCAGGACAGGTGACGCATGCCGCTGGCTCCGTAGAAGTGACTGTGACTGCCCTGACTTTCACGTGGGAAAAACAGGTCACGGTGTCCTATATTCTGTCTTAAAATGTCACGTCCCTGAGAGTAAATTGTCAGTGGGAATGGAGTATGATCATTCCACTTGTCTCCAATAGATTATATATTTTCCCCCAGGGAAGCTCTTTCAGCAGTCAATACCCTAGAATAAGACAGATCAGTTCCACAGTAATAATAGTAGCACTTTGTTACTTGGTACTCTTTTTCTCAATTGCTTAAATGCAATCCTATCTACATTCATGCATAACCCCCCCATTAACTCATTTGCCTATAACAATATCTGGTTGCTTTCACACAAAATGAAGGAAGAAAGCTCCTTTATTTGTCATTTTAAGTTAAATGGAACCCATTCTCCACATTTAATCCATCGTATTGTATAGGAGCAGTGATCAGCTGCAGTGGATATGGACCAACTCTAGTTCTTTTCCCTATTGCCTTGCTCAGGGGCACAGGCAGGAGGATTAACCCCAACACGCATGTCTTTGATTGTGTGAGGGAACTGGAGCTGACACTGATCTGGGATGATGTGGTTGTTACCAAACAGGATGGATGACCAGTGAGATCCTACAGTCAAAATTAAAGCATCTTTACAGGATATTGTTTCAAATTGCAGCAGTCTGGAATCTTTATTTACAGCAAACTTAGACATAGAAGCTGTGATGACAGTAACGTGGTGACCAGCAGGTGCACCTATAGTATTGATGCTGATACTTAGCATCTTACCTGTCCATGCTTATGCAGTGATGGAAAAATTTGTTCCATGTGGGGACACTGTTGTACTCCTTGAGCAATCTGTTTGATTTTGAATCGTGACTACGTTTATTCTTTATTTTACAGACATTTGCAGGTGAAGCACAGTATTGGCAAATTTTCAATTCGTGATAATGGGCTATACAAATAAAATTGACCAGACTTGACTACTGTGCTAAGTCTATAACTTTTGTGGAGATCTCGGTTACGGTTTTGAGAATGAAGACATTGTTTCAGGATTTGCATTTCGGAAAGTAACTGTGGGAAAACCACAAGCACATCATTGCAGCAGGGTTAAAATGTGGTTTGCATGTAACTTTGGGGGTAAAGCAGATTTAGGAGGAACTTATCTGGCCAACCAGAGACACCTGAACGTGATGAATGTCTGGATGTGCTGCCATTCTGCTACACATGTGTCCGTGTATTTCAGTGTGATTTCAGATTGCATCGTCTCTGAGAAGGTGGGTATTAAACCCAGTGGACTACCACTGAGCAGGGACTCTGTTGACTGACTGGTGGGCTTTGAAAGAGCAATCATGGTCAATAGAAACTGTGATTCTGATATTGCTTGCGCCGTCCTGCCCTACGGACCTCAACCCTGTCACAGTAACACTTGACTGTCAGAACTTATTGAAATAGATGTTGTTGTAACATGTTGTGATGGATGGCTTTGGCAACTCAGGAGATGCTGTGGCCTTGTGTCTCATATATTGTGCTCCAGTTTCCTCCCAACATTAATATGCAGGTTAGGGATAATACATGCTTGCCTATGCCCCTGAGCAAGGCAATAGGACAAATAGCTGGAGTTGTCCCCATGCGCTACAGCTGCTCACTGCTCATATACAATAGGATGGGTTAATGCAGACGACCTATAAATTGTATGCATGAACAATGACAAGTAAATCAAGTTTCTTCTTCTTGCAAAGTCAATGCAGGTAAACCATCTTGGCCAACCCAAATTGTTTTTACAGGTCTTGTTTGTGAACAGTGAAGTTCTTTTAGGCTACTTCGAGGTGATGCATTGAGAGAAGGTTATGTGAAGGTGAGCTGACAATAGTGTACTGCTGCCATCACATGGCCGAGGCAGTGACATGCAATTA
>OMLC01067258.1:0-11284 GCA_900302585.1 Regalecus glesne | reverse complement strand
CATCCATGCATCCATCCATATATGCATCCATCCATCCATCCATCCTCTATCCATCATCAACCGACTGCTAATTCAAACTGAGGTCACAGAGTCATACTGGAGCCTATCCCTCCACTCATTGGCTGAAAGGTGGGGGAGCCCCCCCAGGACAGGCTGCCGCTCCATCTCAGGGGTTCAGCAGTTAGGGGTACAGAGTCTTGCTCAAGGATACTTTGACACACTTTCTACAGGGGCTGCGGATGGAACCACCGATCTTCCGATTACTAAATGACCACCCTGTTCGTCCTGAGCTGTGCTGCTGAATTCATTCTGCCAAAGCTGGCTGGCTGCTCAGTACGGGCTCCTCAGTCCATGCTGAAGGAGGAGGCGTCAGTGGTTTAGCAGCACGTCTCTATGCGGGGGCCGGACGTCTGCACCGTGCTGTGAAAGACTCTCAGGTCCAGGACAGGTTGTACTTTGTTTTTATTGTTGCTTGGACTTCTCCGCCAGTTTTCTCCAACTGGGTCAAACACACTCTCTTGGCATTGTGCCAACAGCTATTTTAAGGGGGGGGGGGGCTCCTCAGAGGCCTGGGACCCCCCTCCCACAGTGCAAAGCTCTATCCTCCTCTCCTCGTCTCGGACAGCCTGATGAGAGCTCCATGACAATATGCTCACACGGGACTCCGCTTTAGGTCAATGGTAGTAACAGGGGTTTACCAAATGTCACTCGCAGCAAGACAAGCGTCGTGACTCACGTGATGTAACAGATCCCTGGTGGGTGTTCAGGTTAAGCTGCTGACCAGGGACGGTCATTTCCCAGCCGGAAGGGGAGCAGTGGGTCACCCTGAGTCCGCTCGATATGATGGGGAATCCCCCCCCGCTGGGTAGACCACCAGGGCCATCGTAGACTGCCCGTCGTCTGACTGGGATGTACGGAGCCTGAGGGCGGCGTGGACACGCGTGTCTTATGAGGCCTGCGTGCATTTCAAAACACGCACAGGTGCTTAGCGTGGATGAGCTCGAGTCACTACATAGGGCTGTGCACCAGTCACACCGCCCTGGCTGTTGCTCTGTGGCCCTGCCGTCTCCCCAACCATCTCATCAGACCCCAGCCAATCCAAGCCTAATAAAAGGGACTGCGACAGGTGGGAACTGACCACAGCCTGGACTTAATGCCCCCCCTCCCCTGATATCTTGTTTCAAATCCCACCACCGGATACTTGTGAATATCTCCGTGCATACGCTGAACTTCACCCATGACACCTCCACCAATGCCCCGGTCCAAAACAGGCTGTGATGGATCAGCATCTGTGTGAGGCCTGTATCCACCAGAGCCTGATACTAACCTCCTGGTGTACACACCACCCGTCTCTCCCATCGGGACCAGGGGACGACTGCTTCCAGCTAATGACATTGAGGACAATGTCCTCCTGCTGTGTTGAGGAGCTGCTATGTGGGGATGAAGGGACAGCCAATGACGATGCTCTAGGACGAGAATCCTGAACCGATGATGACGTCCCCCCAGCATGAGCCCCACCCAGTGAAGGATGGCCCACCTGATGGCATGGTAGCCCTCCTGAGAGGATGCTGCTCTCTCTCTCTCTCTCTCTCTCTCTGCACATAGAGAACAGCTTATTCATTTGACACACCTGAGGATGGTAACATCTGCTCTCCTGTGACTCATAGCCCCTCCCCCTCTGCTTCCAGCTAACGATAAACCACACCTACTGCCACACCCACTAGACACCCCACACGTGATGAGGAATCTACTTGGAGCTAAATGAGAGGAGAAATCCATTTCCATGACAGTGTATTTTAGGACATGGTGTACACAAGCCATAGTCCTGTACAAAGCTGATGTACCACCACTAATGCTGGGAAAACAAATAGTTGACTAAGATACTGCCAGTGTATTTGCCCATGAACGATAAGGTCCTCTGCAAGCAACGGTGGGAAAATATGCACATGAAAACGGCCGCATCTATAAAAAAACACCAATTATCCCACCCAGACCAGCACTCAGAACAATAGCCAAGACAACATTGAGGTCTTTGTGATCTCCCTCCACAGATTTGAATATGTTGGCTGTATGTTGGTCCCCCAAGAGTTGATGTGTGGCCTTGAAGCCACACCACAGTCCAACTCCCTCTGCTGAAGGACAAGCAGGAAATCAACCAAGCTATTTAAAACCAGCTACACGTGCCTAAGATTCATATTTATAGGAAATGCTCCATAAGCACTTTTAAGAAATGACACATCATGTCACATAAGCTACATCAGAGGTTCCCCAAACAGAAAACGCATTTTCCAACTCCACAACAGAGAGGCATATTTTGGGCGATGTGTAATACAGTGAGACCAGCTGGGTTGTTTCTTTCACTTTGGGTGATTTGTCAGGTTCCACTCCATAGAGCAGGGATGGGCAGTGATCCAGAAAGGCCTGGTGTGGGTGCAGGTCTTTATTCCAACCAAGAAGATACACGCCTGAGTCTACTTACCCATGTCCTTAGCAAAGACAATTGGTTGACTAATAGAATCAGCTGTGTAAGAGCTTGGTTGGAACGAAGACCTGCACCTATATGGGCCCTTTCTAGATCACTTTGCCTATCCCTGCCATAGAGCCTAGCTTTTCCCTGGTAAACCTGGATGTTACCACAAGGGGGCAGTGTAATACTTCCTTAGCGCACGGGCAATGTTCCTTGGAATCAGATATTACCATGACTACTACTACTACTACAAGTACTACTACTACAAGTGCTACTACTACTACTACAAGTACTACTGCTACTACTGCAAGTACTACTACTACTACAACTACTTTCAACGACTACCATCAGGGGTCTCCACAGCAGATCATCTTTTCCATCTCTTCCTGTCCTCAGAATCTTCCTCTGTCACACCAGACACCTGTATGTCCTCCCTCACCACATCATAAACCTCCTCTTTGGTCTTCCTCTTCTCCTCTAGCCTGGCAGCTCCATATTTAGCATCCTTCTCCCGGTATACCAGCATCTCTCCTCCACACATGTCCACACCATCTCAGTCTTGAATATCTTGGTTTGTCTCCAAACCATCCAACCTGAGCGGTCCCTCTGATATACTCAGTACTAATCCTCTTTCCCTGTGTGAATCTCAGCATCTTCATGTCTGCCACCTCCAGCTCCACCTCCTGTCTTTTTGTCAGTGCTACAGTCTCCAAGCCAGACAACATCGCTGGTCTCACTACCATCTTGTAAACCTTCCCTTTCACTCTTGCTGGTACCCTTCTGTCATAAATCACCCCTGACACTCTCCACCTACTCCACACTGCCTGTGATGTCTTCTTCACCTCTCTCCCCAATGACCTGATAGTTTGAACAGTTGACCTTAAGTATTTAAATGCACCGACCTTTGAATTTCAAATGCATTACCCCTTGTAGGACTGACAAGGGAAAAATATAATAATCATAATAATTATCATTATTCCTCAAATTGAAACAGGTAATTGTGTTGAAATCTACATGTTGCATAAATTTGTGGTTATTTTTCTCATGCTAAACTAGACAATGCCCTTATAGCTACTACGGAAGCACATCACAAAACACATTTTCAACATGTTTATTTCTCTCAAGTCATCCACATAATAAATAATAACAATTCAAACCAATTACACAAGACCGAAAAGAAAAATGGTGAAAATAGATTAGCTTTGTTGGGCTGAAATGAAGCAGGCACTTTTTTTTCAAGAAACAACAGTTGAACCTCATTAAGCAGGGATATGAGTGAGGGCTCTACGATACTGAACTATGAAACGGCATACTACTGTGGAAACCCTCACACAGTGGAGCTACAAAACACCTGGAAAACATCGAAAAGTATTCAAAAAACAGCTGACCGACAACAAATCCGCCTGAACACCGCTCTGTCATCTCTACCATAACACGACACACACAAACTTATTTTTATTCCTCTTGCGACACACGTAAATATTGCTGCCGTCACGAATACATCTGAATCAGAGTGTCTGTCTCTTGGGAAACAATAACACGGTAGCAACCAGTGAGGGATACAAAGTCTGTGATGTCATCTGTTAAAACCTTCTTTCTGTTAGTCAATTTCCCCCATAACTGCCCGGTGGTCCTGCAACCAACTAAAAATCCACGCACAGTGAGACTGTTACTTTATCTGCTCCAGATTTGACTGAGCTCCTCAAAGCATGGGGGGCTGATCCAGGAGAGCTGACACTATACCTGGTGTAATCTTTGAATTCAAACAGCACATTGTACTCGTGTCCAGAAATCCCCGTTTCCTGTTCATGTGTAGTGCTGTTGTAGGTTTTGCCATGTTGTATAACTTTGTGAATACAAAAAAATTCCCCAGGGTTGGCCCTGGTACCCAGAAATCCTCAAAGATCTGCACCGTCATTTGAGGTGATGAAAGACACCTCCTAAGATGGGGTTGACAATGGTGCTGCTTTGTCCACACAACCGTTTGGCTGGACATTTGGAAGCAGAAAATAATGGATTTGATACTTCACGGTATTTTACTATATGTATAGAGAAGTAGAGCAAAAGAGAAATTAAGTCACAGACTGAACAACAGTGAGAAAACAACAACTGCAACCATTCGAGGGAATGAATACACCTCTACAGTTAGAGCCATGGACACGTTCATCCATCACCCATCCACTGTCTTCCAAGAATTTTAATTTGACCTGGTTAAAAACCAAGCTGGACGACAGCAAAAAGAAATCAATACGTTAAACATTTGGCAATCAAGTGACTGAAATCATCACAGATATTGGTACCATTACTCATGGGTTGAATTACAGGGAGGCTTGGGGGAGTCTCAGACCCCCATGTTCTAACCAGAACCCACTCCCAATATAAACCTGAATTAGGAGCTAGGGAGTTAGGGGGGTGTTTCAACAAGTCATTTTTAAATTTGAGATTGACACCCAATAGAGTGTATTGAGACTTAAAACTATCATGGAGGATGAACAGTCAGGGGGGTTTTGGTCGATATCTGATCATTTCCATGGTCACCTCTATGGAAGGAAGATATGTAAGGGCCACAGGAAATATCTACTGAGTTCAGGGATTAAATTCTGATCTGGATTCAATGTCAGAGTTTTTAAAGAAATCACAAGGCCCTAAGGTTCCTCTGTACATTTCAGTTCATGCTGATATTTTTCATTTCACTGACATTTGATGCAAATGCAGAGACCGGGGACATCTAAACCACGAGTTTATTAGTTCTTATTCTCATTTATTACTAAACACTTCTCTGTTTTCCAGTTGTCTGGATTATCCAACGGAGATGAGCACAAATTACTTCCTCTTAAATAGAGAAAACATGAAACATTTATGTTGATGGATGATCCGCTGTGGCGACCCCTAATGGGAGCAGCCAGAAAAGTGTGTTTACATATGTACACAAACAGACCGGATTGTATGATCATAGCTGTTATATCAATATTTCAACAAATAGAATCAAATCTCCTTGTGACCTCAATACTGAAGCTTGTATGAATTCCGAACGTCTAAGGGACTCACCCTGTCATTATTACAGCATTGAATTTTTAGGGCAGGATTCTGTCATGTGATTCATGTTTGTTCAGACTAGTTGTGATTTTCAAGCACACAAGCAGGGGGCGATCACTTAACACACACTTGCAGATTATCAAGTGCCATATATTTTGTACATTTGCCTTTCTGCCAATAATGTTCTCCTTAACACACCAAATAAATCCCCTTCCAACACATGGCAGGGGGCCTGTCAAATCTCTAAATGAAAAAAGGTAGGGTTCCCCCAGGAACCTCCGTGTGATTCAAACTCTACCATTGTCCTGTGTGTTCTATGACAGCAGCCATCAAAACGTGACACTTACTGTATAGAAACTGAAGGTGGCACTTAAAACATTTGGCAATAAATGTCAGACACACTTGGTCATATAGGGCCAGTTATGCAGAAATCTATTTAAACACTAGATCGAGGATCAAATGATCTTCTCGTGGTAATTTCGCTTGAAATTAGGACTTAGTCCCCGACTAGACTTGACATTTTTCTGTAAAATGGCCCAAATTGTAATACTCCAATTCAGAGTGTCACAATTACTGCACAATAGTGAGTGTGGGAAAAGAACACACTATCTGGATTAGTAGAGATTAGAGGAGCAGTTTAAAGCTGGTCCTCAATTTGAGGACTCTTTTCAGTCGTTAGGAAACAGTTTGCACCCTTAAAAGATCCCTTATTTACTTGGCACAAAGTGATTAAGAAAAATAGGCACCACAAATAATGTCGTGCAATGTGCCTTTACAAGCTATGCAGGTTAAAATAAAGCTTTCTCAATGCTTTTTACTCAGCACAAGCAAACTAATATGGAATTCTTCAGACAATGTCAACTCTACCAGCAATAAATAAACCCTTACAATACAAGAGCAGGCGGTTGGACATCAGTGGGTAATTATTTCCCGCTCTAACAAAAGATCAGAGAAGATCAGCCTGCTGTTGTACAGCCAGTCCACTGTTAACTTTGGCTTGGTATCCAGTGTCTGCTTTCATAATGAAGGCTCCTGTCATGTTTCCCCCTAACCTACACCAATTCTTTCACATGTGGTCCAAACTAGCAAGGATCTAAAACATAATTGTGACGTGGGGATAGAGGGTTGTCGATCAGACCTGGCTGACCGGCAAGTCTGCAGCGTCCAAGTTGAGGGCAGGCTCGTCCAGGTAGGGCTCAAAGCTGCTGCGCCGTCGCCATGGGGATTCCAGGTCGGTGGCGGTCATAGCAGTAGCAGTTGTGGTCATGGCGGACATCGACAAGTCACTTGTCACTTTGCCAGGCGCGTCTCCGACAAGGACAGGCGTGACGGGGGATGGCTGTGCCTGTGGCTGGGCCGCGGCAGGAGGCTCATGAAATGCTCGCTGTCCCACGCCAGGCTGTGGGCGTGTGCTGCCCGTGACAGCAGCCCCCCACTCTGGGTAGCGGGATGGCATGGTAGATATGGGCGAGCGAGGGACAGGGGGGCCCGTGGAGCTGCGGTAGAATGTGGAAGGGGAGGAACGGCCGCCGTGGTGGTCCTGCATCCACAATGCAACGAAACAAAAGAGGGAGAGACACAGAGAGACACAGTACGATAAGCAAGGCTGGTACATCAGACTTTGATTATCTGTAGTACATTTGGGAAGAGCAAAGTGTGTTACAGACTCAAGAATCGCAGCATGGTGACCTGATGCAGCTGCAGTAAAGTAGGTTTTGAAGGTAGCATGTAGTTGCAGTAGTAGTACTGTAGGTGCTCAAGAAAGTGGATAAGTGCTAGGGAGCGCTGGTAGTAGTGGTAATAGTGGTAGCAGAAGAAGCAGTAGAAGTAGCATCACCAGGTTATAACTTGATAGTAGCAACAGGTAGTAGTAGAAGAAAACAAGTGTCTTAAAGCAGTAGTCAGTTGTTGCAGTGCCCATTATTTCATAGCTTTTCACTGAGATTTCAGTCTCTGAAAAAGAAAAAAAGGGTCACGGAAGGAAGAAGGTGACAGTAAACAGTGAACACTAAAGACATTTAAGGCTATGAAGCAGTTGGCGACATGTTTGTTACACAAACATCTGTACTATAAACTGCAAAGCATTAGGATATCTATTTTTTATATATGTGCTCTGCTTAAACCTAAGTTCTTCCTAAAAAGGGGCCACCAGCCACCATGTGACTACGCAATCTAAATCTTCTTATCACTCAATCCAGGAATAATTATTTCACTGAGAGCAATTTTCTATTTTTAATGGTGTCCAGCCACCAATAAATACATCTCAATATCATCTGGAATGCTGGATATTTCATCGGCAATGATGATGCTTGTTAGTGTGTGGAAATTAGCACTCCTTTATTCTTAATTACTCGGGATGCAACAGCACATGGTATATTGTCAAATCGCTCAGTATGCACCCTACAGTTCAACATTCACATGTGAACTGCAGTATTATGAAATGCCTGTCATTTTCCTATCATTTAAATAACTTGCTTGGTGCGCTGCAGACTACACACACACATCGATTCTGATCCACAGAAGTTCACTGGAGTATATCAGAATTTCCCTTTAGCTTATCAGTGTTCTGTATGCAAATATGAGCTATAGAAGAGAGGGGAAACTATAAACAAATATTCTTTCAGCTCCAATGGAATAATGGCGAGGGCTAGTAAGCTAAAGAGAAGCAAATATGAAGAGATATAACTTTCTCTCAAATCCGATGTGTGAGAAAAAATTGGATTCAGTATTCAGAACAATGATGAAGATAAGAGAACTGTAAACAAACAAACTACAGTCTGCAAGCATTGCTTTGTCATTGTTTTGCTACTGGAGTGGAAAAACTTTTGACATGATGTCTCTATTATGTCTCCATCTACTGGCTGTATCCCCAGGTGGAGTAAGGAGATTCTACGAGTATGCAAAAATGCAACAATCTCTCTCTGCTGCCCTCCAAATATAATTTGCAACGAATTCATAAAAAAATAAATAAATAATGAAAGCAGTGGGAGTGTCTATAGCCAAAGATTAGCAGCAGTATTCAGTGGTTACTGACTCTGGATTTCATTACTTTATGAAAAAGACTGAACCATGTTACAATGTCCCCAACTGCATATAATTTAAGCAAAGTAAATCCCAAACTACATGAGAAAATGAAAACAAATTAACAGACACCCCATCTAGAACATAAAGGAACAGATATTATCTGTTCCTTTATGTTATATATCTATATGTCATATAGGGTACCAACTCGATTTTGCACTCCTGGGACTTCTTTACATTTAATATTGCCTATACATGTACCCTGTTTTTTTAAATATGGAAGGCAAAGTACCTAACAGGTTTTAAAGACAAGCACTTTATTTTAATGATTTTCTCCCCTGGATTTCATGCTGTAGAGACAGTAACCAGGCCTAGACAGTCAAACAGCCAATTCTCTGAATGTTTTATTAATCTACAGGGGAAATAAGGAGTTTGTTGTTTTAAAGGTATTGTGTTTTTATGTTTTCTTAAATATAAAGACAACTGTACTGTTACTGTGGCCTGGAAACCATGATACATACTAAACTGTGGGCCTACTGTACCGTTGCATCCCAATTAATCACACAGTAGGATAATTATTATCTCAATAACTGCTGTTGTGGGTGCATACATACATACATACATACATACATACATACATACATACATACATACATACATACATACATACATGATAGATAGAGAGGGAGAAAAAGGACATACAGGCAGCGAACAGGAGGGAGGAGTAGAGACAAGCAGGATGTCACACATCTAAGACAGGTACACAGCTGCAGCAGACTGCAGAGAAAGAGAAAGAACAGTGCATGAAGGGGGAGAAAGAACAAGAGGGAGATAAACCAAGTGATATGGGCAGTGCTCAGGTAACAGGAAGCAATTCTGCGCTAGACATCTTCACAGGTATAGTGTTTAGGCGGTTAATTCACCAGATGTTTGTGTGTGCACTTGCAGACCAAAAATGTCAATACAAGCAAGTTACAAAGTCTGAACATGGATAGTGAGGACGGGTTAAACCTAAGGATGTCAAGCTATAAAAACGAGAGAGAGGCAGTGACTGGAGAAGGCTTTCCCAGTCTTTAAGGGGCTTATAATCAAAACTGTTTATTTCATTTAGAGCAGGAGCTGGGCAATAACGGGTCTGAATAGATTCAAATGTTTGAAAGACTTGAGGTGCATTTGATTTTAATGGCCATACCCATGATGACTGACAACGCATGCAAGAGGAACCAAATCAAATAGATTTCATGTCTTTACAAATATCTGAAGAGCTGATACCTAACATTTTGGCCCAAAACTCACTGTAGAGCACAAAAAATGCAATGGAAATGAACTGAGAAAAGAAGGTGGATATATAGAAGAGCACAGCCAAAAAGGTGGGTTGAAGGGGGAGGCGTGCTTGAGGGGTTGTCACAGCCCCTAGTGAGGAAAAGGGGTGAGTTTGAACTAGATTCCAGGAGCACTGGAAAAGGAGCGCTGGATGGGGGCAATGATCTGATCCACTCCCGTGATGTCTAAATCCACAAACAGCCAGCCAGCAAGTGAAACAAAGTGCTAAAAAAGACAAGTTTTCAGTTTAAAGGGGGGCAGTAAGGGGTATGGGGGTTTAGAGGAGAGGACATACGTGCTGCTGCACTCCCCGATTCGAGACGTATACCTCTGTATACAGGGGTTTGACAGCCGTCTGGCCTGCCGCATCTGCAACAACACAGTGCAAAGCTGGATTAGAGTACAGGCTCCACCCACCCACAGGGAGAGGATGAGGAGAAGAGGGATAGATGGTGACAAAGAAAGAAAAAGTAATGGCATAGAGGAGAGAGAACACTGAGTTGGGCTAAAAGTAAACAACAGCAAGACAGGAAGAAATAGAAAACAAAAGGGGAAGAGAAAAATAGAAAGATGGAAAAACAAAGGGACAGGGAGGACATAAATTTCAAACTAATTGGAGAAGGACACTGAGCTCTGAGTTGGTACAACAGCTTTATCTTCACCTGTACTACTGCAATGAGCATCACTGTTAACTACTGGTGAAAATATGACATGAAGCTCAGTGAGCAGATTTGAATAGTCAGGGTAAGACACAAAACTAAATTGAAATGCCACCATAATATAATCACGATTTTTTGACTGACTACGTTTCTCAATAGACACTGACAAACCACCAAAGAATTTTAATGATGCTGGATCAGAAATACACAGAGAAGATTCTAGACATAAAATAGTAAGACAAAACAACATAGCATGCAGTGGAGTTATGTCAAGTCATCTTCACAGCTACCACGCCAGTCTCAAGGTCTCAGATTTGCTAGACTACTAGCACTTCAGCCTAATCATTATGACTTGATTTCAAACCCATAATGGATGGTGGTATTCTATTGTAAAATGCTGCAGCGTGTGGTACATACTGTGGCGGCAGACCTCCCCGGTCCCCGCTGGGCAACAATGGCCCCTGAGACAGCCTTAATCCAGCTGTGCATCTCCTCTGGACTGTCCGCCTAGGTGGCAGAGAGTGAAACAGATAGAGCCGAATATAAGTTTGAATAGCAGTGACTGGTACTGTAGGGGAAATAAATAGAACTGTACTGTAAAAAGCGGTCTTCAATAATGTGCTATTTAAGGCTATATGTATGAATTCCCTTCAAACCTAACTCTACACCAGATGATTTCATTGCTTAGTCCTCCCATCTGGTTGAAGATACTTACTAGTGAAATCAGCGGGTGTAGTGTTCTATTAGAATGAAAATGTGTATACACCATGGCCATCTG
>OMLC01067257.1:0-12914 GCA_900302585.1 Regalecus glesne | reverse complement strand
ACCACCTCCCCGACCCCCTCCTCCATCACTCATCCCATCTCAACTTGAGCTCCCTTATTTTCACCCTGGCTCTCTCCACCATCATCATTTTCTCCATTTCCACACTGTCGTTTCAATAGCCCCATACCCATCAAGCTGATGTTCATGTTTTCTCCCTGCTCCCCCTCCTCTTTCCCATCTCCCTCCATCCTTGTCTCCCCTTAGCCCTCCTCCCTTTTTCTTCTCGCTATCCATCTCTTCTTCTCCCCTTCTGCCCCGATCCCCACCTACAGGTATCCTCTCCAACTGCCCTCTTGCCCTGCCCCCCCCTCTCCACCTCTCTCCTCCCATCACCTGATGGGAGGGGACAGGCCAGCCTTTTGTCTCAAGGTGACTCAGAGCATCTGGAGCTGTTGCCAGATTTGCCAGGCAATTTATTCACAGCTGGGAATACGAGGGGGCAGGAGCCCGGCCCTCAGGTGATGGCCGCCGTGTCCGCTGACCTCCACAATGTCGCACGGAGGCCATGTGATTATATAAGTGTGTAAAAACAAATCAGCTGTGCTAGCTGCTGCAGCTGGCGGTGCAGTTTGACTTTGTTGTCAGAAAACATCATAATCCCCACGGAGAGATCTTATTGTTCTATTCTATAAGTTCAAATGACAATTGTGTGAAGTAGATAAATGAGTAAAATGAGAGGTGCATGAAGGGTATACACATGCACAAGTGTGTGTGTGTGTGTGTGTGTGTGGATGTGAGTCTGACAAATGAATAATTAAAAGTTGTGCTCTCAGAGAGGTCCTGATGGACTTCTGTGTCCTTATGACATGAATATTAAACTCTCACTCTCATAGTTGCACCCCTTCATCTAGATGTAGTTCATTGCTGTTTTTTTCCTCCAACCCAATTCCTCTTATTATTTTTACTCCTCTCCACCATTGTCTCTCTTTCTGTCTGTCTCTATGGTTTGAGATGATGGAGGGCATTTTTCATAATGATAACAGAATTTACGTGTCTGAGCAGCATAGCTCAGGAGGTAGGGAGGCAGACTGGTAATCAGGACATTGGTGGGTCGATCCCCCAGTTGTTACAAAAAGCATCTCAACGTCTCTGAGCAATACACTGAACCCTTAACTGCGTGGGATAGCAGATGAAAGCTAGCTTGTTGGCTAAATCTGGTGTATTTACATTCCAAAGGTTAATTAATATGCACTGTCCTGATAAAGGAGAGGGAACTGTGCTGATGAAGTGAAATAATGTTTTATTAGCATATGGCCGAGGCTGGTGGAATGTATCCTGTGTCTTTAACCCATCCTATTGTATGGGAGCAGCGAGCGCAACTGCTGCGCAGCACTTGTGGAGCAATTGGGGGTGATGGTGTGTTCCTCTTTGGGGAACCATAATCTTATCATGGTGGAGAGGTTTGTGTGTGTGTGCCTATGCACCTGGGAGCTGGGTTGTCTGGAGCCTAGTGCTGCTGGTAGGGTCTCCTATGGCAAATTTGTCTCAGGCGAGGGGCCAGGGTTAGTATGGTTCGAGATGAAGATGAAGGAAGAAGTGAAGTTACCCTGCCCAGAGGAAGTCTGGGGACCAAGTGTGGAGCTAGGCACAGAGGGAGGGGGTGTCAGTGAGTGCCTGGTGACTGGGAATATTGAGTATCTGTCAGAAATAAGAATTATTTCGCTATTTTTTAGAATATTTTCTTCTTATTGCCTGCTGAAAGTGGATGTGGTCCACTAAAGTAACTGTATTTCAACTGTACTGGGGTCAGGGAATGATGAGTATGATAAGTAAATGATAAGCTGCTCCTCTCTGAAGATATATTTCTTGGATTCTTTGGTTGAATAATGTTCAGAATAGACATTTGAATTGAATGGGAAATTGAATGTGTGTTCACTTGTGTGTGTATCTGTGTGTGAGACGAGAGATAGCAGTAGAGAAATCATTCAAGCATGCCTGCATGTGCCTTCATCTGCAATTGTGAGTTATGTTTCGTGCATGTGGCAGGTAGTCAATGTGTGTGGTGTTTTTGCAGCAAGTCCTGGGAGCTTAACTGATGTTTCCACTAGCATGACAGACACAATTCATCACCTAGGCCAGACAGGCCCTTCATCACTCTCACACACACATCTAGCCATTTATATATTCAATCTGCAGTTGGTGTGGGGCGTGTACCCTCATTAAAGGTCAGTCTAAAGAAGTGTGCTAAATGTTCCTCTTTATCTATCCATCCATCCAACCATCCACCTATTGTCAACCCCTTATCTGAATTCCAGTGTGACCTTTCCCTCTTTGTCGATATCATGATCCTTTATAGGTCTAAATATGTCGTAGATATGAACTTTTAGACTATTCATCACCGATTTGGTTTGCTCATATTCTCATATTCAAATCAGAGAGGTCTATTTATATGTCATGATTATTTCCCACGTTGTGGAGGTGAACACAGACTTAAATGGACATTGGGGGATTAAGGCCGGATGCCCTTCCTGGCACCTCACGGTGGATTTGAACCAGCAGCCTCTGGCTCGTCAGCTACCACGACCCTGAGTTAATTGAAAAATAGCTCTTCCCTCTATAGTCCGAGCTCTTCCCATCCTTTATAAATATCCAGAATGAACCACATGTCCCCAATAGACGTGTACATATTGAAAATACAGTGGGGGGGTCTTTTCTAATCTAATACAGTATACCTCTAAAATACAAAGACAACACACTGTGACTATATGTATACAATCATTTCCATAGACACATCTGCAGGTCTACCGGGTATTGCGCAACACAGAAATAGATTTTGTTTTATTAACTACGTGAGTGCCAAAGGTTGGCATTCATGGGCTTGGCTGTTTTGTTCTCAAGTGGCTGCTATGTTTCCCAGTGACAGGGGATCTTGGTATATTTGTTGGCCGCAGGTTAAAGAGGCTGGTGATGAGGTCACCTGTGCATCTTTTAGAATTAAGAGACTAGCTGTGCAGTATCCACTGATCTAATACTATCATTTTCTACTGCCCGGGCATGTGAGGCTGCCAACCCAAGCCGGACAGCTGAAAAAGGGTTTGAAATGTACTCTTTCACTGTGGGGTAAGGCTCAGGAGGTAGGGCAGGTTGTCTAGTAATTGGAAGTTTACTGGTTCAATCCTGGCTACTACAGATAGTGCGTTGAAGTGTCCTTGAGCAAGAGGCTGACCCCCCCCACTGCTCCCTGGGTACTGTGGCTGCCCTCTGGTCCTATACGATAGGATGGGTAAAATGCAATGACCAAATAGTGGCTTAACTCTACAATTATTCATACCATTTAAAAGCATTGAGATAAGGTATCTAAAGCGTGAGGATACAGCTAGTCTTCCTTTATACCCGGAGGCTCACTGAGCTTCAAATGAAGACTCGGTTTGACTCTCATTAATTTCTTCAGAGAGCTGCTTTGCAGCTTGCATATGAATTCAGGGCATGTTAGCAGAGCTCAATGGCCTTGGTCGAGAGCTCCGGCCATAATGTTTCAGACAACATCCTAATTGGAAAGGTGGGCATTGTGGGGCAACATTCTGCTCTGAAGACAATTCAGAGGTGAACAATACAAGAAATGCTCAATTATCATACACTCCAGAAAACTGATACTGGATCAGTGGAGGAAGGAGGAGTTAAATCAAAGCTATGGAGAAATCTCAGCCAGTGCTGTAACAACAAAAGAAAGAGTAATGGAAAAATCAAAGAGCTCAATGTCTGAACCTTGCAACACCACTCATCCATCCTCTTCAACGGAGTCTTATCTCGCCGTGACAACACCGTGGAAAGAGTAATTACCGCCACAACAGGTCACCTTGGGCATGAGTAGTTTATCTCTACAAAAAAATTAGCTGTGGGCAAGCAAAGCTGAAACAATTTCAACAACATCGTAACCCCAAATATACTGCAACAAAAGCGTCTCATGAAGATTGGCAAAAAACGTTTTTACTGTCAAAATTTGGGGGACCTTCTATTTTAGGGCAAGCTATTCAGTTTTATGTAGCGTCTGCATAAAGTTGAACAATAAAATACAGAAACATTGACTTGAAAAGAGCCGCGGCAGCTCGGTGGTAGAGCGCGTATCTTAAGATATAACAAATCAAGTCAAGTCAATTTCATTTGTATAGCCCATTATCACAAATTGAAAGTTTCCCTCAGTGGATTTTGACCTTAACAGGTATCGTGGGTTCGATCCCACGGCAGGGTGTCAGGAAGGACATCTGGCCTTAATCCCCCGCACTCGGGTAAATAAATGTGAGGCATACATTGTAAAGTGTTGAGTGGTCACTCGACTAAAAAGGTGCTTTATAGAATGAGTCCAGTTACCTTTTACATCTTTAAAGTATTCTAATATTATAAGTAGATTTCCCTACAAACCAAGTGGAAACTAAGTAAAATCATGAAAGTTCTGCTGCTGGGCACAGACTCTGCTATGGTGCATTTGTGTCAGTAACTGGCTGTCATGTGACCCAACAACTTGAACCACTGTCCTCTGGAATCCTGCGGCAATCCTATACAATATGACAAGAACTGAGAAAGGACTATGATAGGATATCTTAATTTAACTTCTCTATCCTTTACTTCCACCATTCTGCATAATATCACCACTCCCACTTTCTCTGCTTCCTTACTTCCCTCCTTCCTTTCTTTCATCTTCTCTTTTGCCTCCATTCCTTCCTCATGATGAGAGCAGAAGGCCGGCCCATATATTTCCTCCACACAGCCACAGGACAGCATGTAGAAGAGATAAAACCTGCAAAAGGAAGAGGCACATTTGCATATTCATCCAAAAAAAGGCTCTTTAATTGGTCTAAGTGATTAATTACAGGGTGAGGGAGCCAGGTAATATAGATACTGGAATAGTTTTCAATTACCTCATTTAAATCTAATCATTAAATTGTTAAAGGGAGAATGGAGAAAAAGAGCAGGGGGTGAAGGAGAGAGGGAATGGATGGAGAGAGGGGATATTGAAGAGTGAAAAAGAGACATGAAAAACCTAATAGAGGCCAACTGACAGTGTTTATACCATGACAACAAATATGTCAGTGCATCTGCCACCACAGTAATACAAAAACCAAACTAAAAAACATCTGCAAGACCTGTGATTACAAAATATTTTCCAAGAGAGTGATTATAAAATATTTTCATATGTAGAATACATAAATATGACACTAAATCAGCCTCTAATAACACAATTTATATATATATACATATATATATCGATATAGTAGGTAGAATACAGAATATGTTGTGAAGCCCTGTGTGATGTTGTGCAGCACTGTGGCATCCATACTGGAACCCAGTGAAAAATCAGAGTTCATGGATTAAGACACCAAGCCCTGGTCAATGATCTCCCATACTGTGTTCATATGGACAACCTTCACAACCCTTTACCTCCTACACTTCATAGCTGCACATTATAATACCATAATAGCTATTTCCACATCTGATACCATACAAAGAGTTTCAATCCAAAAACACTCTCATTACAAAAAGGAAATTGCTACCCGAAAAGGACTTTTTGGAACTGTGGATAATTCAAATCATGGTGGGTAGAGAATCTTACATTAGTTGGTATTTCTAGTAAATATCCTCTGAAGAGTAACACTTTTAAACCAAAAATCATTTTGAAAGATTAAGTGTCAAAGTTGTTCAATGGTGAATATCATTTTGGAATTAAACATCACGTATGTCTCAAATCATGCTTCAGTGACTGTCTTGATCTGCATCTTTATACAGTAGCTGGATAGAAAAAGATAGCGCATCAATTTTGCGTCTTTTCTTTCCAGCCATAGACTGCTGAGCTATTGAAGACAAAACCAAGATTCATCAGACAGCCAAGAGTGAATCCCACTCATCCACGAATAGAATACACACAACACACATAGCACAGAGGCTAGTATAGCGTACCCATGCGGCGACACCATGTAATGTTGTTTATCTTAGTGCACATTAGTGTACAGAAAACATACCACCAAAGTTTTTGGAAAGCAAAAAGTCAATTAACCTGCAATTCTTATCCACCTCCTCAGGAATAACATGGTGACTGTGCAGTTTTTCCTTATTTCTATTACATTACGTCCCATCAGTCCTGAAATATCATTGATATGTGTTAATTTGGACCCACGCTTCAGCCACCCATTACTCAGAGCCCTCCCGCTAGTTGAATAGATATACAACAGCTATTTCAATGTTTAACCACGAGCGACACACATCATTTCCCCTTCATGCTTGTCAAGCTATGGACAGAACAAAACTCACAAACTTGTATGCTTTTTCTGAGTTGCAATGGCCATTTCCAAGTCCTCTGATCTATTCCAACCTATGAGGTCATTTTGGTGCTTTGTTAGATGATCTCCGTTTGCCATCAGACCTCAGATTCCAGACTGGAAACCCGCCTCCAGGGCTCTAGTACACAGGGGCTCCCATCAGGTTGTCCGCCTGTCCTCTGGCCTGGCTGGGCCTCCAACCCACCCTGACTCCCCTGGTAGACCCCATAGGCCCCATACAGGCTGTCCTGGTACATAAGGGCCTGCTGGCCTCCACATCGCCCACCACCGCAAGCCAACAACTGACACACAGGGTTTGGGCTTGGGTGACAGGTGGTTGTCTGAATGTGAGGCTGCAGGTCTAGGGGACCATGGTAGAGGGGCAGCCCGGGATAGGAGTTCAGATAGTGGGAGTACTGTCTGCTAAGGAGGCTGGTTGCTCTACGGACCACCCCCACCTCTCCCCGGCTCCCATGTCGTACTGCCTCTCCATAGGTGGGCAGATGGGTAGAGTGAGAATAACGTAGCCTCTGTCCCTTGCGCCCACTGGGCCTCCTCTGGTCCTGCCTTATATGGAGGTAGGCCTGGTTCCGTGGGAGGCACAGGTTATTCTGAAGATGAACAGGGCTGTAGGCTTTTGAAGGCGTGGAAGGGGGGAGAACACATGGGAACAGGTCTGGCAAGGTGGAGGGGGATTGGCTAGATGGGGAGACTGAAGATGGTGATTCATCACGCTGGCGTTCACTGCCCCACGTGGCTTTGATGAAGGAGGGGCGGCGATGCCTTCGTCTCCCTCTTAGAACCAGCTCCTCTGGAGGCCAAGAGCCATAGCTGTCTCCCCCAGGACAGACCTCCTCTCCAGGGTAGAGGTTGTCAATGCTGGGAGTTGAGACATGGTTGCCCAGGAGGTGGTTGGGTTTGAGTTCAGTCAAATAGACAGGAGTTTTTCCACTGTTCTCCTGGTTTCTGTGCTTTCTCCTCTCTGCTCCCAAATCCTCACACTGAAAACTCTTGGACCTCCTTTTTCTTCTTGAGAAGCCCTCATAGACAAGTTGATTCTGAGGAGACAGGGAGGCAACAGGGTGGGAGGCGTATATGTCAGGCAGTTGGAGATCCGTGTACGGTATGAAGGGGGAGCGAGGATGGGTATCTACGTAGAGTCGTCCAGTGGTCTGGTAATGCTGAGGGTGTTGGTAAGGGAGGGCGTCCGGCCCAGCCAGATGAGGACTGCTGAGGCTGGACACTGGGAGAGGCCTGTCATATAGACATGAGGAGGAGCGGGCTGGGAGTGTGTAACGCAGTGGTGTGGGCCTGGTCACACTCCTCTGTTGTTTCAGAGATGTCACGTTCATCAGCGGTGGGGTGAGGGAGCGTTGGAGGACAGGGGAGTGGTTTTCTGTCACATAGGCAAATCCCCCAGGCACCGGATCGGTGGCAACTTGAGGAGCTCGAATAGGTAAGCCGCTGCCATGTCGACTCCACTGCTCAATTGTCTTGGTGGCATTGTCCAATGAGCTCTCCACGTTCGCAGTAGAGACAAGGTCCTTAGCAGTACGGAGCATCTTCAGTACATTAGCTTGAGCATAATTTGAGGTCAGGTCAGGGTTTGCCAGGCCGGAGGAACGCCCAGGGTCCTCCACACCATTGAAACAACTGTAGATAGCCTGACAGAGAAAAGAGGGGGAAAAGGAAGAAAACAAAAGAGACGAAAAACAAAAGAGAAAAGTTATTAACCAAAAGGTCCTATGGCAGGATTAACAGTGAAGATTTCAACCCCTTTATACATCTCAAAGCTGACAGTCCGTGCCCCAGCAGATAAACACACCATAGCCACTGAACTAAAATACATTAATTTCATTTAACAGCCCATTTTATCACTTCCTGGCAGGAGCAAGCCAGGAATTCATTATACACTCCTTGGGGACTAACAAGACCATTCAAGCTGAGAGAATACCCTTAAACAAACACACACATGCGCGCACACGCCCACGGTCACTTGCCAAATAAAACCATCTCTAAGTCCATGGACAACCACAAAACCAAATCCCTGGACCACTCTCCACTGATCACTTAGAAAATCAGACACCTATGGGTGTCCCTTAGAAGTACTTATAATCAGATAGTCATTTAGCTGCTAAACTGGTAAGCACAAAAGTAGACATATCTACACAGTGGGTGGGAAGGGCAAGGAGGCTGAAGTGTACCAGGCTGAGTCTGTAGTCTCAATAAAATCATGGTCATCAGCAAACTGATAGCTGCTTTAAGTCTGTACTGAACTATTAAAATTATACTGTGCAATTGCTGTAACAAAAGTATAATCATATAATTTTTACTATAGATTTATTTATTACTATAGATTTTTATAATACTATTATATAATAATCCTTATACCCAATAAACCATTATCAATGACGAACCAGTAGAGGTGTTGAGGAACAGAAATGTTTTGTTTTTACCATGTTTGACATTAAACTGAACTTTGAAGCCAAAGTTGAAAAGTGAGTAAAATCATTTGCACTTGTTCTCTTTACAGGAAACTAGTTTTGAAGTGGACAGCCCCTTGTAACTATTTTATTATTTTTTTACTGAATCTGTCATAAAGAGAGAGAGAGAGAGAGAGAGAGAGAGAGATCCCCGCATTGTGGGGGTGGACATGGATGCAGATGGAGCTTGGGGGATTGTGGCTGGATGCTCTTTCTGACGCCCTGCAGTGGGATCAAACCTGTGACCTCCAGTACATCGTTTCCCAAAGTGCATTCTACTACTGAGCTACCATGAACCCCCTGTCAGATAATATAATGACTTGCTGCAAGTTAACAAATGCTCACTTGATATAACCAGTGTCCTCCATCTATACCGAGATCAGTCCATCAGGAACTGTCAAGCTATTCTGTAGAATACAAAGTATCCACGACATGATGAAACTGTTCAACTCCCATCTAAATGTAGATTTAGGCTTAACATGGAAAATACTGACAGGTCAAGGACTTCTTTAAATCCAGTTGGAATTGATTTTCTCAACAAATAAGCCTTTGATTCCAGGAGGCTGTGTTACAGGATACCAATTACGATGCCTCAGTCACTGCTGCAGCTCAGTCTGCTGTGTTGACACACTTTCTTGTAAGTCATTAACTGCTATATTTGATGCAGATGTATTTTTAGATGTGTTTTTTTTGCATGGTTATCTAGTGTAAATGTTGTCCTATGCTGTACTTATCAACATTGATGACTGCAAAACAAATGTCCCCCTAGGAAAATGAGACTTGACTCTGTTCTACTGACATCACATATCCATTATCAGTTGTTTTTTCTCATATGACAACCCTTTATGTGAAACAGCTGGATAGGTCGAATAAATATCCATACAACCAACAAGCCAATGAGCTGACCTAGCTGACCAATCCCTCCTTAAGATATTTACCGAGAAATCCAACCAATCCAATCCAAGGATCCCATCAGCTACTTAAAATTCACTTAACTAAGCAAACAATCAATTAATTAATCAATTGATCAGCCTAAGGATCAATCTTTTACAAATTCATCAACCAACCTACCTGCTGAAAACCTAACCAAGGTACAGTCTAGGGTTGAACCAATGGATGAACACATTGGAATTTTGCGATGAGCTATATCCATCCTGAGTTGGTGGTTGTTTTTTTGTGTTGATTTGAAATCCCTCATTTTGATTATTTGAATTTCTGCATCCTTCGGGAATCAAGACACTAAGGATGAGTAGAGTGAGTACATATTGGGGGCTGCGGTAGCTCAATGGTAGAGTGCCGCTAAAAGTCAGGCATTCCAGGTTCTATTCCATTTTGGGGTGTCAGGATGAGCATTCCACCTAAATTCCCCATGCTCAGTATATGTGAGGCATACATTGCAAAGTGCTTTGGGTGGTCAATAGACTAGAGAAGCATATTATGAAATTGAGTTCATTTACCATGTGCCAAAAATAGTATAGGATCATGCAGCAGGGAATTCATTCAGGATAAGTAGCTGCACATTGGATAACACAAGCCCTCACATACCAATCAAGGCACAGTCATCTCCAAACAGTCATAAAGATAACAGACAATTCAACAGCTGAGGAGGTTAGTTCAAATACTCCCAGTTGTTCCCTTCATTTGGAGGCTGTAAGCAATAGTACGGTTCATTAGACCAAAATGCATTTACTATTCCTTCTTTACTTACAGCAGACAGGAAAGCAGATGTTTCAGCTAAAGACTCCATCTAATCAGTGCCAAAACATCTGCCTGTCTGTCTGCCATCGATAAAGAGGAAATAGTGAATGCATGTTGTAGTAGCAATTGTCGAATAAAAGGGTGGCAGTAGCTGATGGGCGGTAGCGTACTGTGGAGTTTCAATAGAGGCCTTAATTGACGAAACGCATTCCCATCCCCCACACACAACAATAAACCGTGCAATCAATGCAGCCACATACTAAATACACACTTTTTATATATAAAATGTCACAGAGGCAAAGTTTTTATTTGTAACAATTGGCTATACAAAATAAAATTGACTTGACTATCATGTACTGAATACACTACTGGATCAACATCAGTAAGACAGCTGATCTTTAACAACCACAACTCACAGCACTGTGCACTGCAGTTGCTATTGGGGCTGTGGTTGCTCAGTGGTAAAACACGTGCCTCCAAGTCAAGTGTTTCAGGTTTGATCCCATTGCAGGCCATCAGTAAAGGGCATCCAGCCTTAATCCCCTATGCTGGGTAAATATGAAGCACATGGAAAGCGCTTTGACTGGTCACTAGACTAGAAAAGTGCGGTGTAAAAATAAGTCCATTTACCATTCATTGCAGCATCACCATCAGATCTTCTTTTATGTCACTAAGTAACCAGATTGCACACATACCACATGGCATAAAAACAAAAACAACTAGAAGAGTGCACTCAGTAGACTGCAAACCTCTGCCAGGCATATCTCCCAGTGTGTGGAGTCTGTAACAAACCACCCTTTTTTTTGCCTACCAGGAGAAGTGGGCCTTATTAAGACTTCAGATGTGTTTAACCCTCATGGTTTTCATGATATAAAATTAATGTAAGCGAATGACTTTCTTTCTTCCTGGTTAAATGAAGAGGATTGTAAATCCCCCCTTGTGGGACTAATAAGGGATGTTAAAAATAAAACAAGAAGAAAATGATAGCTAGGCCATGGGAAATGTGTTATTGTAGCTACTGAGATGATTTCCAGTTGTAACTGTGATTAATCCTACACTAGAGATTGTATTTTCATGGCAGAGTTTTCGTGATGTCAGTTAAATAAACATGATAGTGAGGTGAATAAAGTGAATTATTTTGGGGTTTATCTTGTATTCCTTCAGTTTGCCTGTGATGAGATCAGAGTGAATGATTGGGTGATTTGCGAAATGTGATCGATGTTGGTTTTGCTTTCAACACACACACCCCAATACATAATAGACAGTCGCTGTCTGATCTAAATGAACCATACACATACATGAAAAACAACAGCGTTGGTCGAGCAAGCTAGCAACTGGATGAGGAAAGGGAGTGGCAATAGGGAGAACAAACATTGTCCTCAAAATTCTTGAAAATCTCATTCGGTTTTTCGAAGTTCGATCGGTTATTTAAGAAAATTCCCAACACTACTCCTCCACCACTGAAGAACTCTTTTTAGCTCTGCTCTGAGCAAATGAACAGAACCTTTCAATCTGCTCTTCACTCAGATTTTAAAAACCTTCAGTGGCAGACTGCCTTTGGACAATCTGCTTTTTCACTTACGGCAGTTAAACATTAGAATATGCTTCCAGCTGAGCTTAAAACTTGTGGACTTTCATTCCGTTTCCCATGGTGGAAAGAAATGGCTACTGACTGAGCAATCAGTCATATTGATGGTAATTTGAACCCGATTCGGATTTTTAGTTGTAATGTATTGCAATTTTACAGTTGTGCTGGTTGAAAGTGCTGGCATTCATGCATTAATGTGAGTTTGAAGATTTATCTGTATAATTGTTGCTGTGATAGAGGCTACGCAATGGTGTTGCATATAAATGAATGTGTCTAGTGTCTGACGATTGTTCTTTGTGTACCTACCCAGGGACCATAGACGGAAAGTAGCTAATAGCTAAATATTGCATGAATCAACTCTTCTCATTTTGAGATTAATGTTTTTGTGCATTGTCCTTACTTAATTAGAGCTCTGTTTAACACGTCAAGATTAGTGGACACAGACTTAGATAGAGCTTGGAGGATTAAGGCCGGATGCCCATCCCAATGCCCCATGGTGGGTTCTAACCTACAGTCTCTGGCTTGTCAGTTCCCAAAGTGTGCGCTGCACCACCGAGATACCAAAGACCCTGGGTGCATGGCCCTTGTTTTTTGTTTTTTGGGTTTTTTTTAAATCCCCACCTGAATTCCCCCAGTTACCTACTACTGGGTCAGTCTCTCTGATGCCCCTCTAGAACATCAACAGGAAGGAGGAAGTGGTAGCATGTGTCTCCTCCAAGTCACATGACCACTAGCCCTCACTAGTCCACACATCATGGTCTGGTGGGGAAAGCACAGTGCTTGGCCGTCAGAGGAGAATGAAGCAGAGTATTAGATCGGAAGAGCGTCGTGTAGGGAAAGAGTGTAGATCTCGGTGGTCGCCGTATCATTACAAAAAACAAAGAAAACAAGAGC
>OMLC01067256.1:0-13437 GCA_900302585.1 Regalecus glesne | reverse complement strand
GAAGACGGCATACGAGATAAAGGAACGTGACTGGAGTTCAGACGTGTGCTCTTCCGATCTCAAGAGGCCTGGACGACCCAGAGGGGGACACTAGTGAACCCAGAATTCTTTAACCTAACCCTCATCCCCATGTTAGACTTAGCCACTTATACCCCACTAACTATGGACCTCCGGCCCTGGTTGGAAACAGTGCAGCCAGGATTCGAGCACCCAAGGACACGTTTCGTTTAGTAGAAGACATGCGTCAAGGCCAAAAGCAGATCACATCAACACAAGCTAACATTTGCATCAAATAGTTTGTATTGATTAGATACTTTTCACCAGGGTATTAATGACTTCAGCCTGAGCCCTCCAAGCTCCATCAAAGTCCGTGACCACCCCACAGCATGTGGACTAATGGTGACACATACAGCAGACCTCCCAATAATTCCCCAAGTGACCTTTTCACCAAGATATCGAATCTCAGATTACTCTGTCCTGAAATAATTCGTATTTTTGGCTGGACCAGAGCAGCCGGTTAGCTCTTCAAATGGAAATATTGCAGTGCAACCAAGTTTAGAGTGACTGAGTGGTCATATTTGACCTGATTAGGCCGCTGGATCAGGTGACTAATGACATCAATGAAGTTACATGATTGCTTGTCCAGCCAGCCCTACAACAACCTGTGTCTGTCTGATCATGGTGCGACTTGATTCCACCTGGAATGGCTGTGTCACATTCCGACATGCAACACGACAGGCACTGGAGCTTATCTTGGCCACTCTAGACAATGGTCACGATTGGAGTTTTCCTATTGGCCCTAGCTCTTTTCAAAGTAAACCCAGAGCAAAGACTCTAGCTTGTTCCACTTTCATCACATGCTGACAAATGGAATATATTTGCTGATCTTTACACATCTGGATATCCAATGTTAGACTCCAACATAGAGCAGATCAAGAGAGAAACCATCCATGTGCCTCGAGGCTTGGGTTAAAACACCCCGACTAACAATGAGGGGTCCATTTTATGTGTCACGATTAGTCCACATGTTGTTCGGGTGGACATGGACTTTGATGGAGCTTGGGGGATTGAGGCCAGACACCCTTCCTGGCACCCTGCAGTGGGTTTGAATCTGCAACATCTGGCTCATCAGTCTATAACTGAGCTACCGCAGCCCCCAAATAGCAATCCCTCCAGTAAAACACTCTATAAAGAGTACCAGACATCCGCAGATAGAAACAAATGATAGAGGAGGGAGAGTAAACAGATCATTAGAATGGTTTCTCAGTGGTAGAGCCTGTGCTTACAAGAGGAGTGTCGGGGGTTTGATTCCACCACGGGGCATCAGGAAGTTGACCTGGCCTAAATCCCCCCTTGCTCTGGTACATGTGAGGATGTTTTGTTAAGTGCTTTGAGTGGTCTTACGACTAGAGAAGCGCTGTACTGAAATGAGTCAATTTACCATTTACCATTATTTCTCAAATTGAACATCCTGAGATATGAGCAGAAAGTATTACTCTTGAAAGTGCATTTGCAGCCTTTCCCTTTTTACTTGAACGTAGCTTAAGCATTCCATGTGTTATTCTACTTGAGCACACTATCACAGCAAATATCACTGGGACCACCAGAGAAGATTGCTGATGAATATTTAATGAATAGGAAATCACATTATAGACACTACCACTGACGATCTCTGTAACAAATTGGCCACAATTTCAAACATTAACACGGTCCAGCTGTATACTATGTTCTGACCTAGTCTTGTTAATTATGATGTTTTTCACAAAAAGTGCAGCACTCATCCACTTCACTCCACTATCCATGTGTCTTATGACCTTGTATGATACACACATTTAATAAGAATGTAACTACAGAATGCAATAGCTCTATTTTCTTTATTATTACATCTTTTCTTTGTTGAGGGGCTGTGGTGGCTTCGGGAACTGACAAGGTAGATGTCACAGATTCAAAGCAACCACAGAGCATCAGGAATGGCATCCGGCCTCAATTCCCCATTCTCAATCTAAGTCTGTGTCCATCTTCACAACATGGGGACTAATGGCGACAATTAATGGACCTCTCTCTCTTTACTGAGTAACCAATGAATGGGAAAATAAGCTCCATTATGCAGAAATTTCACCATAACTTTGTATCTTCACACATCTCAGGGCTGCGGTAGCTCAGCGATAGAGTGCGCGCCTTCAAGTCATGTGTTGTGGGTTCACGCAGCATTGGGATAGGTCATCCGACCTTAATCCCCCAAGCTCAGTAGATGTGAAGCATAGATTGTGAAGTGCTTTGAGTGGTCACTAGACTAGAAAAGCGCTAAATCAAAATGAATCCATTCACTTTCTCCCCGGGTACTGCGACAGCTCATTGCTCCTATACAATAGGATGGGTTAAATGCTGAGAGCCAATTTCATTGTATGGCAAATAAATAAAAGCTGCTTCTTTTTCCACCTGTGTGGCTAACAGACACAACTCTCAGACCTGCTCCTCTTCTCTTGAAATCACAGCCTACTTAGGTACTTGATGCACCATCATGTATTTTGATGCATGCTTCAGACATGTATTTGAACAGCACTGCCATCAGCATAGAGGCGATCATGGGAATTGATCAGCACATTCAAAGAAACAACTAACCAAAAAAGGCTGAATGACTGCCATGAGAATGCATTGTGGTTCAAACTAAATCCTGTTATCTTCTCAACATAGAATCAATGTCGTTTTTTCAGGCTGTGTATGCGAGTGTGGCTGTATGCACATATGCTTCTATGTTTTTTGTGTGTGGCAGAGTAAGGCCCCGAGAGTGAGGGAAAGGATGACGGAGGGTACAACAGTAATGAACACTGATGTGCTTGTGCGAGCGTTTTAACGGCCGTTTCGCACTCGGAAAATATTTTCCAAAGTGCCGCCTGACACAGTCTGAGGAACCCAGACTGAGACTCAGTCTCCGCTCTGAGGACGCCTCGCAGAGCTATAGTCACCTTTACTTCTTCAAACGGGCAAATGGAAAGAGGGAGAGTCTTTCTTTCTGTGGTCAGCTAGAGGCTTGGCCCACTGCCATCGCCAACAAGTCCAGCACGAAAAGTTTAAAAAAATACAAAGCCTGGGGGGTGTAGACACACACGCACACACATGCGCGCACACACACACACACACACACGTCCACAAATAGCAAAGCATGGGCCTGCAGCCCAAAGTAATTATGGTGTGTGTATGTGTGTGTGTGTCTGAGCGTGTTACTGGATTGACTGGCTTTGTTTGACGTCCCTTGGCATGACCTAAGGGGCAGGCAGAGTAAGAGAGTCAATGACAAAGTGAAGCAAGTCAGGGCAGGGGTGAGATAGAGGGCGGAAGACAGGAAAAGATGGATGGATGTGGTTAGTTTCTGTGTAAATAAGGGAGGACGACTGTTCTGTCCATTTGACGTTTGTTCAGGCTCACCTCCTATGACTAATTTCCTCTGGACCTTGTGTTTCATTCTGACCAGAGGATCGCCGTGCCCACACATGCACGCACCCCATCCATGCACTCGCACAGCGGAATCCAGCACATATACCGACATGTTTCCTTATGGAACTGAAACCTACCATTACAAAATAGGTTGAAACCAAATGATTGTGCTCCTTTAGCTAGGAGAGAATTGATCAACGTGCTAACAACTGTGTGTGTGTGAAGAGTTTGAGTTTGTGTGTTCAATCCCATTAGATGGATGGAGCTCTAGACAAATGACTATTATCCCAATTAGCACTAATTATGTCTGCTTCCAATTACCACACAACTGGCGATGACTTCTCTGTCTGCCTCTCTCCCTCCCTCATGGCCTTCCTCCCTCTGCCAGCGTGAAGCACACCTTCCTCCCCAGCTGCTCAGAGACTTTTGTTGGATAAATACAGAGACGATGATTCAAGGCCAAAGGCCCCCACACACCAGCCACTGCTGGTGTGTGGGGGCCTGTTCATTCTAATCTGTAGCCTTCAAACCCCGAATATCTAGCCATGATTCAACCCATGTCTACCAGATGAGGTTCATGTTCTCAATGTGCTGTTGCATCCCTTGGTGCCGACACTCCAACAAGTGGATGTTCTGTGGGGGGGGGCTTTTGCTGGGCTAAATACAGTGCCTTTCAATTCTGATGGCCAACAGCTGGCACTTCCCCTGTAAAGTTCATCACATTCTTCATCTATGTTGTCATTCTATTATAAGTCTGCTACCCTCACTCAGTGCCGTATTCTGTAAATTGTGGTGCATTCTGTACACACAACATCTATGGCACGTAGATCCCTTCTCGATTGCTCTTCCCGAGGTTAGTTCCTATTTCTTCACCCTGATAAAGGGATTTTTAAGGGAGTTTTTAGGGTCTTAGGAACAAGTTGTCGTGTTAGTATAAAGCCCACTGAGGTACATTTGTCATTTGTGAAAGTGGGCAAATCAAATAAAGTTGACTTGACTCGATTGAGCTACATTCGATTTTTCCCTCCAAAATGCTACAAATGCAGTTGCAAGAACAATACTTTCCACTCATATTTTGAGGTATTTGACTTGAAAAAGAACTTAATTTAATTGTAAGCATATCTACTCCTATCTGCTAACGCCCCTCCACTTTCACCTGTTTCTATATGCAGATGTCTTATTTTTCCAACACTCAGTCTGTACTAATGGGCTAATTCACAAAAAAAATGATTTGCGGCCGCTGATAGCTCCATGACTTGTGAATTCCAACCTCTAGCTACCTCGTCTCAGAGTCCGACTCAGAAGATACACTGAGCGACTAATATTACAGTGCAAACACACCCATAAAGTTTAGCAGCTAATTACAATTTAGCTTGTTTTACATCTGACTGCAGTTCTCCGTGTGGCGAAGTAGAAATTAAGGCTTTGCACCAAGAACACAGTACGCAGGCTGAATGTCATCCCCGATGTCATCAAGATTAGGAGGAACTGTTTGACCTGGCAACTTCTATCTGCGAACGGTTTCCATCCCAGTTAAATCAAAAAGTGATATTTTGCTGTAAAATATTCACTCTTGAGCACGCCCGGCATTTTGATGCCTTTGCCTGCAGTCGCTGATGTTATGATCACTGGAAAGCCTGGGTGTCAGTTACTGCCAACTCTCTGAAGATGCCAATAATTTTCCCTCTAATTATGTATGGCTATTAGCACTGGTGTTTGTTAATTGGAATCTATTTTTCGATGAGGCTCATTTGCATAGCAAGGGGTCGATTTTGAGCTAAATGTATGCATATTACCTCATTTAAATACATTCAAATAGCACTGGAGCATCGAGATGTTATCTGCTTGCCAACAAATTTAGAGGTGCGTTTCACCCTTTGTGGGGACTTTGGGAATGACACGATTCTTTTTGTCTTGTTTGTGAAGATTTAGCCGCTGAAAAAGCTGCACAATCCTCTTGTAAATTTGCATTGAGAGCTACATCGGAGCGACTCTTATCTGAGGTGCTTTAACTGTAAACCTCATGCATCTTGGTGCTCTGCCAACCAATCATGTAACTTCACTGATACTGGTCACCTGATCTAGCTGTCCAATCCTGTAAAACTTGATCAGTCAGTCGAGGAGATTCATATTTGTGGGTCAGTAAGCCTGACAGGTACTTTACCGAGCATCAGTAAGGCATTTTAATGAAAATACTTTTTGCTAATATATTTATCTAGATCTCTTTAATGTTTGTGTGCGAGTGTGTACTGATATTTTGGTTATTTAATTTAAGACATTACTTTTCTTGCACTTTTAGTTGGATCAAGAACAGCAAGCTAAATTCAAAGGGAATGAAGCTCACATGGAACAAAATGATTTCTTTCCTGAGATTGTTCAGTGAAAGCTGGTGACAGGCATGGGCACAAGTCCATGAAAACTGGGATGGCATCCAGTACATTACCCATGCCCCCATCCACAGGGTTAGGGGTTGTGTCAGAAAGGGTATCCAGCATGAAATGCTTGCCAATTCAGTATGCAGATTGACAAGACCATACCGGATCTGCTGAGGCCACCATACACGGGACCGATGGAAACTATCAAATCTGCTGTGGCGACCCCTGAAAACCAGGAATGGGCTGAAAGAAGTCTGTTTAGTGAAAGGTTAAACAGGTCTGAGCTCAGAAGAAGAAGCTTTACTCACTTTTCACTGTAAGTACACGCAGTGAAATTTGTCTTCTGCATTCAACCCATCCAATTGTATAGGAGCAGTGAGCAGCTGCTGTACCCAGGGACTAACACCAGTTCTTTTTCGTATGCCTTAATCAGGGGTCAGGGCAGGAGTATTAAACTTAACATGCATGTCTTTTTGATGATGGGAGGAAACCAGAACACCCAGAGAAAACCCACCCAAACATGGGGAGAACATGCAAACTCCACACAGAAAGGACCTGGGATAGGATTTAAACCCGGAACCTTCTTGCTTTGGGGGAACAGTGCTAACTAACTCTGTTGAGCCAGAGACTGTGGGTTCAAACCCACCACAGAGCATCAAGAGGGGCCTCAGGCCTTAATCCCCCAAGCTCTATCTAGGTCTTTATCCAGGCCCATAACACGGGGACAAATTATGACCCGTAAAATGAACCTCACACACAACCGATACACCGTCAATTATCAACACATCCGGTCACAGTCATCTAAAATTCCAAGCTAGTAAAAAGCAACAACCAAAAACCTTAGATTATGAAATATTTGCTGCCAATATTATTTGGGATAGGTCGATTCTCTTACACCTCTGAAAATAAGCCAAGCTATCACAAAAATAAAGGGTAAGAACACACACTTTTATTCTCAGTAAATACCCCATCCTAACTGATCCATCAGCCGCAATACCCTCGAGCTAACCAGGTCTACATGGACCTTTATGTGTGGCTCTGTGTGTGTGTGTGTGTGTGTGTGTGGTCTTGGATCTTAGGGCTTACTGTTCTTTGTCTGTGCATAGTTGAGCATTTGTGTGTGCCGGTGGATCATTTACGGTATATTGTAATGAGATGCTGAACTATGAGCAACAATGCAGAAGAGGATACTTTCAGCATGATTAGATCTTAGAAACACTGAATGGGGCAGGGAAAGACAGAAAACAGGTCACACAAATAAGAGGGGAAAAACCTTTTGCAGACTATGAATGAAGCTGAGTGCACTTAATTCTCAGGACTTGGGGCCTAATATATGAAACACAGACGTCACAGATCTGCTGGAGCCTATTCTGGTGCTCATTAGGCGAAAGGCGGAGAAACGCCCTCAACAGGTCACCATTCCATCTCAGGCCAGGTGTTGTTGATTAAGGTCAGATACCCTTCCTGATGCCCGCGTTGGGTTCAAACCCACAGCCTCTGTTTTGTTAATTCTCAAAGTGGGCGTTCTGCCCATCAGCTACCACGGCCCCAAACGCACAAGTTGCAGTTCTCTAAATAAAATAAATAAATAAATGATTCCCTTATCAGTCCCGCAAGGAGAAATTTGGATTTCTCTGCATTTTTGACCCAACCTATAAGGAGCAGTGAGCTGCCAACATATGGCGCTCAGGGGGCAGTTAGGGGTTCAGTGTCTTGCTTAAGGACACCTCGGCATGCTGTATGCAGGACTGGGGATCGATCCTGCAACCTTCCAATTGCCAGACGACCGCTCTACCCACTGAGCTATGCCACCTCTAGTATTAAACTCATGTTGCAAGCAAGCTCAGCAAACGCCCACATATAGGCCTATTTATTACCAGTGAGGTCAGAGCTTAGGAGCTGAGAACTTGCCAGTTTCCCTGGAGCGCGTTAAAGTAGAGTGATTTTCTATTTATTTTTTACGGTAGGTAATATAACCTGTGACCTTCCAGTTATTGACCCACTTCTCTAATACATGGGCTGTTGGGCTGTCATCCTTGAGTTCTTGATTATGCTGAAAAATAGTCATTTTGTTCGTATCATTGGTCTTATAATGCTGGCTATGGTTAGCCTTGTTCTGTAGATCATCAACAGAGTGGAAGAAGTTATAAAGATGTAAAAGAGAATTCAACCATATAAGGAAGGTGTGTGTTAGAGAGAGAGAGAGAGAGAGAGAGAGAGAGAGAGAGAGAGAGAGAGAGAGAGAGAGAGAGAGAGAGAGAGATTATACCATGTGTGCCTTCTTGTAATCATGCCCACACTCTAAAACACTTTATTTCCCTTCCGTCATTGTTCTTTGTTGCTTCCTCCCTTCCTTCCTCTGTCCTTCCAGCAATAATCACCTGCCAGTCTCTACCAGTCTCAAAACCGTGTCTTTCTCAGTCACTTCTCATGGCTCTGTTTATTGTCCCACGCCTCCTCCTGTAACTCCCTACCAGCCTTCCTCTCCTCCTCTCACCCCCACCCCCCGCCCACCGATCTCTAAACCTTTCCCTGTCAATAGGTTAAAAACTGCCAGTGACAGATGTCTGTGCGTGTGAGTGTGCACGTGTGTGTACACTGTGATCAGTGATGGATGGATGTATGGCAGGTAATTATAAATGTGATTAGTGAATAATTAAAAGAGGTCACCGTCTTGAATATCTACCATCTTTAGACAGAAGGCAAACACACACAGACAGAGAGAGAGAGAGAGAGAGAGAGAACAATGGAGGACTGATGGCTTATGAAATCATGCGGGGGACTGAGAGACAGGCAGATCAGAGGACTTGAGGAAGGAAGTGAGTGAGAAAACATCAGATTAGATATGAAGAAATGACACGTCACCTCTCAGAGATGTACATCCAAATAATTAATCTTCATGAGTGGGAGCTACACAGGACGCACACATATACAAGTCACACAGATGCCTCCAAGTCACGTGTCGTGGGTTCGATCCCACCATGGGGCGCCATGTCAGGAAAGGGCATCCGGCCTTAATCCCCCATGCTCGGTAAATGTGAGGCATATGAAGTAAAGCTGCGTGAGTGGTCTAGACTAGACTAGAAAAGCGCTACCAAAAAATGAGTCAATTTATCATCCTCTCCCTTTTCAGCATTACAAGTTCAGACAGAACCAGAAGCTCTCCAGCAGACACAAATCGATGGTCAGAGAATTACATGCAAAAAAACCCGGCAAATAATACCAGGGCATGCAATAACTAAGCACAGAGTAATGATTCCAAGGAGTTGACTCATTGCATATAATGTAAACATTCTGCTGCAGAGAGGACAGAACTTGGCAGGCTGGTCAGATAACCCTCATTAGCTGAAGGAAAATGGAGGAACGCTGGTTTGGAAGGTGTCTTGCATGACATCATTGCAGACGTCTGTGTGCCTTTCCACTGTACTTTCAGTTTTCCCTTTCTGCATTTATTCCATCTCCTCTAACTCCTCCTCCTCCTGCCCTCGCTTATGCAAGTGTATGCATGTGTGTGTGTGTGTGTGCACGTGTGAGTGTGTGAGGTGGCATATACCTCTCGGTCACTTGAGAGAATCATTAAATGCAGCCAAAGAAGTTAATGTCTTTTCAATTCTCAGAGAGTTGTGGAGAGGTTTTCGTGCAACCTCATGAGCAATGTGACTGGAATAAGATGGCGAATTTGAAACAAAGTCACAAGTTTGGGACGAATGAATGTTGCCTCAAATTCACCTGGAAAATCTGCCAGGGTGTCTGGGCTTGAGGCGGCGAACGCCTCCCAGATCTACGGACTTCTGACGAGAAAATGTGTCTCTTCGCTGTCATCCTATGAAATATTCAGACATTCCAGACAAATAGGAGGGTTGAGAGGAAAAAAGTGATTTATGCAGAATATGTTTTCAGACTTTTCTCAGGGAGGTAGGCACTGGTCTGAATTAAAGCAACAAACCAGTGACAGTGCTGAGCTAAGTTGAGTTAGCAGAGTGATTCATAGGACCACAGCGAGCCCTAAAAGGCTGTCTTCATGATATTATTTCATATCATGTCATCTTGAAAATGAGTAACTTCACCTTGTAAACGCTATTTAAACCATCCCTTGTTCATTGTGTCCCTCTTTCACATTGCTCCCCTTCAACAAGATGCCCCAGTAGGGCAATGGAAACAGGGTGGAAAGATGCACAGGGCACAGTGACATGCGCAATTATGGGAAATTCACAGTCTCTGATTCATCTTGTCTACGTGTTATCCAACTGTAGAAGAACACAGAGAGTTGGCATGGCACCAAAAGACACCAAGACAGAAAGGCACTCAGAGCAGCAGTGAGGCTAGAATCCAAGTCCAACACTCACGTACCATCATGCAGCGGTGAAACAAGCTTGATAGAATATGGTCGGCATTGTGGGTTCTCAGTTTCAATGGTTCCCTGCAGCTATAATCGTAAAACAAAAACCCTGTGTTCTTGTCAACCCACAGATCATTGAAAGGATGGAGTAAGCGGTTCTTGATAATTAATAAAGATTCCTTGTCCAGGAGAAGGGATCGAAACTACACTTGTAGATTAACTGTGTGTGACACATTGGCATGCAAAGTGTATGGTAAGCTTGCTGACAGCATAGGTTGAAAAAAGGTTCCATGGAGTGAGACGTGTTGCATTGGATATGATAATGTAGGAGTGATCAGTACACACTGTAAAAACATGTTCACACTCACAAACACATACACACACTCTCAAGGTTGGGACAATTTTTTTTTCAAGTGGTTAATTTCTTTTGTCCAACTGTTTATCTGCCTGTCTATGCTTTCCCCTCTTTCACTCACACATTAGCAGTGTCAAGATGATGCACACTACATATTAATATTATTCAAATTTTAGTTTTGCAATGTTAATTTGCAAATTTAGTACATGAAAGGTATGCGTATGCATATTACAAGGCTGAAAATGCTAAATAAAGCCTTAACAAATGATCAAACCTGATATATGGTCCTCTTTTAATCATATAACAATATACCAATATACCAAATGGACATATATCCCTTGGAAATAGTAATGGATCAAGGTAAAAATATCCCTCGTCTGCAATGTAAAAAAGCATAAAGCATTTAATTTCTTTAATGCATCTCACTGAGATACATTTTCTTATGTTGCAAAATTACACTGAATTCTTGGTAAAACTATGTGAATAAAACAATAAAAATGATGATAATTTATTTATATAGTGTTTTTGAAAATAATGTTAGAAAGATGAAGTAAAACCAGTGAAAAAAAGTATGAATAAAACAAAAATATGAATAAGACAAGAGCAAAGACGAGGTACCAACAATGTAAATATAAGACCAAATAAGTAGGAATAAAACCAAACATGGTATAAATAAATAAAAGAAAAAAAGGAAAAAATGCTAAAGCTTTAGAAAAGAGAAGAAAAAGAAGTCAGAGACTTCATTTATCGGAGTTCAATAGGAAGAGAGTTCCATAGTGTGGGGGTCTAACAGCACAAGCCCGGTCACCCTTTGTGACAGATCATGACCGAGAACAACCAGCAGGGTTTCATCTGTGGAGCTTAATGGTCGAGAGGGCATTTTACCAGGTCCGTAAATCAGAAATGTATATAGGAGCAAGCCTGTTTAAGGCCTTAAAAGTAAGCAATAAAATTTTAAAATCAATTCAAGCCAGTGAAGGGTGGCAAGCACAAGGGTGATACGGTTATGCCTCATTGTTCTGGTAATGAGTCAAGCATCGGCACTTTGTACCAACTGCAGACAGTGGAGGGAACCCTTGCTGATATCCAAGAGTCTGTTGTAATAACTAACCGAAGAAAATATAGTAGCATGTACGACATTTTGTAGATCAGTAACTGATAAAAGTGACCTAATTTTAGAGATTACCTTCAGCACGGGAAGGAGAGGTCCATTTTTAAGTTTTCTGAATAGTCCCCATGTTGTGGGGGTGGATGCAGACTTAGATGGAGCTTGGAGGATCAAGGCAAGATTCCCTTCTTGATTCCTAAATTTAAGAGTGCATCTGGATTGAGAGGCGATATGGAATTAAAGGATCATGAATTGAAAGCATCACAGAATTTAACTGCAGAACCAGCGTTGAGAATGCGAGAGCATGTTTTAAGATAGCGACTAGGGATAGAGAGCTGTAGCAGAACTTTGAAAACAACAGCTTCATGGTCAGTTACAAGCTTATCCACCAGATTAACACACCTGAGAGAGAAACAAGATGAGAGCACAAGGTCTAAGCTGTGATCTGGGGAACGTGTGACCCCTTGACAGATTGAATGAGATGAAACGAGTCTATAGGATCTAAACAATGAGATGTGAGAGTAGACTGTACGTAAGTATACATTTTCATGTCTGCTTAAACAGAAACAGTCTTCAATTGAAAACCACATCCATGTTTCTATTTTTCTTACAGATATCAATCCAGTTTTTACAAATATCAAATTGGCAGTATTTTCTTGTAACCTTTCCGTTTTCCATCACTTTTTAAATGTGAAATATATGTCTTATAGGTGACATGTACTGTAAAATTATAGGAAATCTGTGGTAATGGAAAAACATTCTGAAGTTTATCTTTCTTAGCCTGTCCTACAATTTGTCCTGTTTGTGACATTTTCCTGTCAATAGGCATCTGACTGTTGTTTTTCATTTTACAACTTATCTTTCTCACAGTGTGCATCAGCGAAATTAGATGTAGCCTTCTTCTTTTTTTAAACTTGTGATAGAATATTTGTAGCACGGACAGATTCGGTATCGATAGAGGGCTAAGGCTAAACTGAAATGGACAAACAGACTGCAACAAAGTTTCAAGAATTCAAAAGTGACAAAGTTCCTCTGTTGTTACGTAGGGTCACTTCCATCCATCCAACCATCCATCGTGAACCACTTATCTGAATTTGGGTGCCTGGCTGAATGACAATTTGACACACTTCTCTGCAGGTGCAGGTATTGAACCTGTTACCTTCCGATCCCCAGATGACCACTCTAACTACTAAACTATGCTAACCCTGGGATTAAAACGTAATTCTGTTGTTTATTTTTCAACCATAGCTTCATGTCCATATGCTAACATATGGGCACACAGTGATATGCAGGATATGATGGTTTACATACCAATCCCCAACATTATATGGTAAATATACTCATTAGTATATAGCACTTTTCTACTCTAGAGACCACTCAAACCGCTTCACAATGAGTGCCTTGCATTTACCAGAGCATGGGGGATTAAGGGTGAATGCTCTTTCCTGACATCCCGCGGTGGGATTGAACCCCCAACACCTGTCTTGAGAGGCACACACTCTACTGCTACAACAATTTGGACACTGGAGCTCTCTTTCAATCAATTTACTGAAGCTATGAGCTACATTGAGACGTCATTTGATTTGTTACCCATTAAACAGTCTGCAGTTTTAACCAATCAATTGCTCAAAGCTTTTCCGGACCACTTTAAAAAATAAAGACCCAATTCCCGGATTGGTTGATTTTTTTCGTCTTCCTAGATTTAAGGTGAGCCGAGAGTGGAGAGAGAGAGAGCGAGAACATCAGGGTTAGCATTTTCTTTTTGAACCGGGCAGTAGAATAAAATAACTAAATAAAATAAATCCACCTGACTGGAGAAATGCAG
>OMLC01067254.1:0-14266 GCA_900302585.1 Regalecus glesne | reverse complement strand
ATCTTTTTGTACAGGCTACACAAAGCACAAGGTCATAGTGGCACTATGAATGCATATACATTTTAGCATGGGTGACACCAGGGGAAATAAAACCTTCTTCTTGATATTGTTAGTGTCATACGCTGCATAGTGAACAGGATCCTGTTAACCACAGTACTGTTACTGCAAGGTTCGTATCCCACTTACTAGCTCAGTAAATGTGAGACATTCATTATAAAGCCCTTTGAGTGGTCGTTAGACTAGAAAAGTACTATATAAGAAAAAGTCCATTCACCATGTCTATTTTCTCTAGAGAGGAATTCTCACACTTCAACAAGAATTGGGGTTTAGGCATAATCCTTGGCCTAGCACTTATACAACTTGTGCCTTACAATGCCGTTATATTCAATGTTGGGGGGGGTAGTATCTCAGCAGCAGAGCAGGTCATCTGGTAAATGTAATGTTGCTGGTTTAATTCTTGGTTCCTTCTGGCAAAACTGTCAAGGTGTAAGACGCCAAACCCCTAGCTTCATAGCTCAAATTACCGAGCTGGGGTGGAATGTCTGACCCCCTAAATATGACTTGGATTACCCCCCCCCCAAAAAAAACAGGTAGTAACAAAAGCTCAGGGACTGTCAAAACACTTATATATCCTTCTAACCTGTAATCATAAATATTAAAATATATTTACCACATGCTTTAGGAACTGACAAGCCAGGGGCAGCAAGTTCAAATCCGTCGGGAAGGGCATCCAGGCTAAATCCCCCCAGGTCAATCTAAGTCTGTCTGCCCCACAACAAGGAGATTAATGGTGACATGTAAAACTGATGTCATTTAGCACATTCAGGCCTGAAATAATTTTGTAATACCATTTCACACACCTCTCAAGTGGACCATTGCATTTCTTAACCTTTACAATAGGTGTCTTTATGCATGGTCAATAATCCTAGAAAGAAAATAACCAAAAGGTAAAAAATTTCCTCTAGACACGACATTTACTGAAAGATATGTTTCATCTCACAGCCAAATGACCTGATGAGTGATGAAATGTTTCTCTCAACATTATGTCCAGATTAACTGATTCATCTCTCTTTGACTTGATGTTAGTTGAAGGTTTTGTCTGACTTCCTCATGGAAATGTCCCACACCCTCCGAGTGCTGCAAGGTTGAAAAACTTTTGGAGGCCACCCTGGAAGATAGCCTCACCTTGATTCAACATGACCAAATAACAAAAAGCCCTAAAAAAGAGAGATTTTTCCTTTCTTTTTTTGGTGGGGGGGTTTGGTGTATGGCCAAAAATATAGTGTGGCAAACAAAAGAGATTTGTAATTACATAACAAAATTATGTCTGGTAACTCTTAGAGACTAGCAGCAATAGAATAGGATATTAAAAACAGGATGGATAATAGAGACGAGAAAAATAACCAAGATAAATAAACAAAATACCTGGTGATATGTACAGGGTTTTTGTCATATATCTGCCTCAACTAAAATTCAGACACAACAGGTAAAAACAAAGTAAGACTTGATTTGCTTGGCTGATGCAAAGGGGAAAGTCCTGAAGATCTTGAGAGTCAGAATCAAGGGCTGTGTGCAGGCAAAAAGTTCGACCGACACGTATCGGGATGAAATCAAACAATCTGGCAAGCGCCAGCTTCCAGTGGTGACCTTTTTTCTGTAGAGGAGGAGGCTTGATAGGTGATTAGGAGTTTAATACGGTACGGGGAAATGTCCGACGGATGACTGTGGGGTTGATGACCTTCTCTATACTAAAGGGACCAATGAAGCTGGGAGACAGTATTTTAGCATCAGTCTTAGTTAAGTGGCAGATCCTGAGAGCCAAACCTGGTCTGCAGGGGAGGGGGTAATCAGGAGCAGGGGTTCGATGACAGTTAGCTTGTCGTTGGTACCAACCAGAGGCTTTCTGCAGGACAGAATGAATGAAAGTGGACTTGGACTGATGGAACCGACCAGTACTTGGCTGGGTGGAAGTCTCTGTTTATGTACAAACAGTACAGGTAGAGACATAGGATTTGGTACCCCCGCCACCAGAACCGCTTATGGCGGAAGGCCAAAGTTCGAGTGACACCAGGATGACAGGTGAGTTTGGAGGAGTGAGCTCATTCCAAAACATGGGACTTAACTGAAACAGGTACCAATAAGCGGCCTTGGGGACCCGTTCCCTAGGTCAGGTTGGGTCCGCTATGCCACTTTTACCTCGTTCTCAATGACCAAGTGATGGCCGCAACACAAGTGGTAGGAACAATAGTGTCAGGGGGAGAATAGGACTCACTGTCCTTCTCATGCAGATGAGACAGAGGATCCGGCATGACATTTCCGGAACAAGGACTAGGTTAAAGTAAAATTAAGACGACAAAAAAGAGAGCTCACCTAGCCTGATGAGTATTCAGTTGTTTAGCTGTCTGAATGTAGGCCAGGTTCTTATGGTCTCTCCAAACCAAAAAACAACTCCGATCCCTCCAGCCAATATTACCATTCCTCTAATGCCAGCTTCACGGCCAGTAGTTCACGATTGCCCCCATTGTAGCTCTTTTCTGGAGGGGAAATATGTTGAGACAGAAAAGCACAGGGGTGAAGTCTGTGGTCCTCCAAGGGATATTGTGAGACCGCTGTCCCTACCCTTATGTCCCTATGTCTAATCAGACTAAAGTCGTGCTTCACATGGTCCCGCCCCTTTTGAGCCAATTTCTGTCAGCGTGAAAATCACCCCAGGGATCTCTCATAGGGCGGCAGAGCTCAGTGGGTAGAGCGGTCGTCTGGCAATCGGAAGGTTGCAGGTTCGATCCCCGGTCCTGCATACAGCATGTCGAGGTGTCCAGACACTTAACCCCTAACTGCTCCCCGAGCGCCATATGTTGGCACCTCGGGGAAATGCAGAGAACAAATTTCCCCTTGCGGGACTAATAAGGGAATCATTATTATTATTATTATTATTTCCAACATCTCAACAACTAAACTATACAAATTTAATCATTCATACATTTTCAACACATTACTCCCACACACATTCCCACAAACGTTTAAAGGAAAGGAAAACAACTTTACTTGGTCATTGTATTCTCACAAGTAAATGTGTCCTATGCATTTAACCATCCTATCGTGTAGGAGAAGTGGGGAGATACAGCACCCACGGAGCAGTTGGAGGGGAGGGGGATCAGTGTCTTGCTCAAGAACACTTCTACACACTTTCTGCTGAAACCTGGACCAAACCATCCACCTTTTGATTACTAGACAACCAGCTCTACCTAAACTACCTGGCCTCTATTGACATTAAACGCATCAAGACTCAGGTCTCTACAGGTGAAGAGGGTATTATCTCCACACAATGCAAATGTCTACATGGAGGATACAAATGCAGCTGCACTGATCATCTTTTTGCTATCCACAATTTCAGCTGCACAGACACCACCTGTTGGTGAAAGAAGCCAAAGGCAGCTGTGAGGACACACCTGTTGAAGGAGCTGTTTCCCCCTCCAAATAAACCCTATAACCCACTGAGAAGAAAGCCAACTGCTGACGATCATGACTGCCTGAGGGATAATCTCATGCGAAAGTTCTCAAAAATGTTTTAGGTTCTCTCACATGAGCCAGACGAGGAACCATACACCTTGACAATGCTTTCTGTTCCTAACATTGTGAAGTTTATGGGACATCAGGGAGCTGAGGCTATCCTGCCCAGTATAGCCTTGGTAGAGGAGCAACAGAAGGTTATTCAGGTGGCAACTGGCTAGTACAACCAACCCAAGCTGGCATTTGTTTAGGAGAGGGAAGCTGACTGCCAGAAACTTTGGAGCTGTCCTTAAATCAAGGTATATGACTGCTTCTCTTACCAGGATGCTGGGACAGCAGTACTCACTAGATGGTGTTTTATCTATTTAGTGGGGGACTGTGAATAAGAGTCAGGGTATTGGCATATTCACCACTGAAACACAGATGCTAGACCAGGAGTCAAGCTTATGGCTCTTTCTATCAAGATTGATAGGAGCATCTCCAGATGGTCTGCTAGAGGTGAAGTGTCACTAAGCTGCCAGGAAAATGACAATTCCAGAAGCATTTCAAAGCATGGGCTTCTGTATCAGTAAAGAAACAGATAGTTACAGGCTACATGAGGACCATCCTTACTGGCACTAAGTACAGGGGCATCTCCACCTCATTGCAGGACAGACCTGCTGCTTTGTGGTCTGGACAACAAAAGGGCGTCATTATCCCCATGGTCTGAGATAACAATTGGCAGTCAAACATGTTTGCTCTGGAGGACCTTTTCCAAGGTCCACATGCTTCCACAGCAGGCATTGCAGTGAAGATGATCTGTGAAATGTTTTGCATGCATATACTTTTATAATCATTCTGCTGATCGTGATCAGTTCTTATTAGAGACAAAATATCCGCATTTCTATTGTGCTTCCTGTCAGTACGTTTGTATAGGCAAGCTAGTGATCTTAAAGCTATCAAACACCTAAATTCAGTACAACATAGGTCTAAACAATGTAGGTTGTACAAGTGCTTTTGAAACAAGTGTTTAGTAGGGGGTGGCTTTAAAATGGAACTAGATGAGAACAGAAAGAGGGAAGCAAAGCTAAACAACATAGTCAGAGCAGATGTGTTACATTTTCACTTTTTTTTACAGTTTTCATTGATTAATATGATTTTATGAAAAAAGTAGGAAAACCGAGGAGGTATAAAAGAGTACTGACCTCCACAGAGAAGTAGTAAGAGCAAAAGAGCTCATTGCTGCTGGGTGGTGGAAGAGAAACTGGTTTTTCTGGCTAGATGAAGAGCCTAGTATCAATAGCTGGATGAATGATATGCTATTCTGCCACTACTTCTCTTGTGAAAGGACTTCAGAGGTTCACTAGTGCACAGCAACTCAAGTATGCTGTTTATCTGCAAAGTTCTACAAATGAGATGGGATGCATTTCAGGATTATAAATTCTGTCTAATGGGCTTTTGCCTACTCAATATTAATCCCATTCAGACATTCTATGTAATCAGTTTTGCAGCAGGCCAGTGCATTCATATTGCTGGTCCAGAGCCCAGATAGATTGGAGATTTTGCGTAAGAAGGGCATCAGGTGTAAAACTTTTGCCACATTAGATATATGGATCATCATCAGATTTCCATACTGAATTGGTCAAGGCCTGGGTTACCAATGACCACAGTGGGCACTGTTGGCCAGTAGGAGGCTGGTGAAAACCATGCTATTGTTGGGTGGAGGAGAAGAAGAGGGGTAGACCTGATCAGAAGAAAAAGGAGAGGAGGAATGGTAGGGGTGTGGCAGTGAGAGTAGGCACTATGACTGGTAGTGGAAGAGAGGTGGGTGAAAGGTAGAGAAAATAGACTAAGTAGAAGGGGGATAAGGCCAGGAGCATTTGACGTGGGTTCAAACTCCTATTATGGTGTGGATTGGAGGAGAAATTGGGTATGTGGATTTGGAAAGAAGAGTGTGTTGGAGGTGAAGAGAGTATCAGACAGTGATGAGTATGAAGCTGGAGTTCCAAGGTATGATGATGTTGTCAGCACTTGTGCCCCAATTAGTTGGTGGGAAAAGGAAGACAAAGAAGAATTCTGAAATGAGTCAGATGAAGTGGTGGAGAGTGTACCAAGGGGGAAAGAGTGGTGATTTGAGCAGACTTCAAATGATTATTTTTATTTGCCACAAGACACAGTGGAATTTGTTCTTAGCATTTAACCCATCCTTGTGTATAAGAACAGTGAACAGCCACCATTTTGCAACCAGGTGTCTTTTTCAAGGACACCTCAAAATGCTTTCCGCAGGAACGGGGACTGGACCTGGAACCTTCCGATCGCCACACGACCATGCTACCTACTGAGCTATGCTGCCCCTAAAATACAAGTGAGCTAAGTGATGGGATGCAAACTCGCAACGACTAAGTCCGAGGCGTGCGGTCTACCTGTTGAGCCGGTTAGTTGAAGGGATTGAAGGTGATGATGAAAGTAATGGTAGGTAGTTGTTCCCTATTCGATGCAACCTTCTAGGGGTAGGATATTGAATTGCTGTAAATCCCATTGAGGCACATTTATAAATTGTGATAACTAACATATGGACTTGTTTATACATGTGTGTGTGCGTGCCCGCACGCACACACGCACATGGCAACATGGCTCAGTGAGTAGAGCGGTCGCCTGGCGATCGGAAGGTTGCAGGTTCAATCCCCGATCCTGCAGAGAACCGTGTCCTTGAGCAAGAGACTGTTCCCCAAACTGCTCTGCCCTTTGATTGATTGGCCACATACAGGGTGTACCGTACCTCTCGCCCGATGACAACGGATTAGGCCCCCGCGACCCGATTTCGGATAAGCAGTTGAGTGAGTGAGTGAGTGAGTGAGTATGTATATCCCTTTTCTAGTCTCATGACCACTCGAAGTGTTTTGCAATGAAGGCTGTTCAAATAAAGACTACTTGTCTTGATGAGTAGCTATGATGTCAAAATGATAATATGGAAAGACAGATGGTGAGATTTTGAAAAAAGGATGGAAATGACAGATGTAGTAAGGGAGAACATCCAGATGTGGCTGCTGGTGTGACCGAGGAAGATACAGAGGACAGGAAGAGATCAAGATGGATGATCCACTGTATTGACCCCTTACGGGAATAGCTGAAGGTAATAGTAGTAGTGGTAGATGGGAATAACAGTGGTGAATTTATCTTTAATGAAAAGGGAGGAACATAGGGTGAGGATAGTACACTCATATCTTTGTCAGGAGGTGCAATTCAAGAGATTAGAGAATGCAAGGTGGTAGCGGAGCTAGGGAGCATTGGATGGTGGTCTGTAGGATGACTTTGGAGATCAAAAAGAGAAAAAGAATGAAGCCAGTGCCAAGGGTCAATGGTGGAAGTTGAAGAGGGAAGACAGTAGTTTGGAATTCAGGGAGGAGTTAAGACAAACATTGGATGGTAGTGAAGAATTTCTGGATAGCTGGGATACTATTGCAGAAATAGTGAGGAAGACAGCTAGGCAAGTACTTGGTATGTCAAATGGACAGAGGAAAGAAGACGGGGAGACCTGGTGGTTGGAATGACGTACAAGAATGTATATGGAAGAAAAGATTGTCTTCGCCAACCACTTCTTCCCACTTTTTTTCAGGGGGACATTAGAGAGAGGAAGAATGTAGACAGGAGTACAGGGAGATTCGGCAAAGTGGAGAGAGAGGTGGTGAAGGCAGAGGAGGAGGCATGTGGTGAGTTGTATGAGAGATTGGACACCAAGGAAGGAGAAAAGGACTTGTACCAATTGGCTAGACAAAGGGACTGAGTTGGGAAGGATTAGGGCAATAAAGGATAGAGATGGGAATGTGCTTACAACTACAGAGAGTCTGTTGAGAAGATGGAAGGAGTATTGAGGGGCTGATGAATGTAGGAAATGAGAGAGAGGAGGTTGGATGATGTGAGGATAGTGAATCACGAATTGCAGTGGATTAGCATGGATGAAGTGAGGGCAGCTGTGAAGAGGATGAGTGGAAAAGCAGTTGGTCCAGAAGACATATCCATGAACACATGGAAATATTTAAGAGAGATGGCAGGGGATTTTTTAACTAACTTGTTTTACACAATATTGGGAAGCAAGAGGATGCCTGAAAAGTGAAGTGACTATTAACGATGATCAAATCTGTGATGTGCAGAGCAGTAGCAACTACAGAGCTATAAGATTGATCAGATATGAGATATGGAAGAATACACAGACGTCTAAGCCTTTTTATGTTATTCAGGCAACGGGCTAGATGCTGTGTGGTAGTAAAACATCTTCCTACCTCTTTGACATGTTGATATTATTGAGTTCTGGTACAGCATTGTGTGGGTTGTCTGTTTGGGCAGAAATTATGGTGTTGTAGTCACATGTACGTGTGTGTGTGTGGTGGGGGGGTTCATGGGGGTGCCCCATGCATTGGCGTAATGGATTTGATTGATCATCTACAGACTGCAGATATTACATTAAACAGGCAAGCTATTGCAGGGATTGTAAGACTTCAGCTCACTAAAGCATGTGCCTGTAATGTACCGGGTTCCTTTTTTGTATGCCCTGAAGAAAAAGTCCCCATCCCCCTGATTGTTACTGTACAATTTGCACTCTGCCTAACTCTTCCAAATGAACTGGTTGTTACCTTGCATAGTTGACACCACTATTGGCATATCAATATATGCAGGTAAGGTGTTAATGTAAAGCTCTTTGAGTTTCTGTTACAGTTAAAGGCCCTATGTAAAATGCAATTAGCTAATTGCATTCCAACCAATTAGCTTCCAACCAAATTAGTTATTTTTTGCCAATAAAGTAATCAGTACATTTATATTCAGGTTCAGTTTTATATGTCATGATTAGTCCTTATAGACTTAGCTTGAGATTGGGGGATTAAGGCTGGATGCCCTTCCTGACACTCCTCAGTGGGTTCAAAGCTGCAGCCTCTGAATCATGATTTCCTGAAGCACAAGCTCTACCACTGAATTACTGGGCTACTATGGTCCCCATACAGTATCTTTATAATAGGCCCTTTATAAACAGTCTACCCACACTTGATTGAGATTCACACTAAACTGGCACCATATAAAGATCTAATCTCTGTTCTTGTATTAACATGTCCAACACTAGCGTGATCCCTTTATACCCATTAGCAAAAACAGTCAAGAGATTGACTTCAGGTAAGGAGATGTTTCATTTTCCCCTTGCATAGTTTGTCTTGTGATACCTGTTATGATTTTCATTTAGGTCTGATGACAGGTTAAGTTGAAATGTAAGGAGACAAATAACATGACAGACTTTTGGGTGATGTTCAACAGCAATTCCTTAAGATGAGGGGATAAAAATTAAAAAAGCAGAGGAAATGTTTGGCAGTAGAAAATAAATGTTGTCAAAAGAACATAACAAATGTGGCAACATTTTTCTGCTTAGTTTGGGTAAGTGTTTCACACACTACAGATGAGTTGTCACAACAGCTTTGATCTTTTGACATTATAAGACTACTGTGGGATATAATGTTAAAAACAATATTACATTTAAAAAGGTATACACAGGGTACACAGGGACAAGATCTAAGTTGACCTTGTGAAATGTATGGTACCTAAACGTACATCTTTGGATGGGTGTTCTTCTCAGCAGATTAAAACTGGTACACACAGCACCCCTCTTACTTTATTGTAGCAACCTTTATAACATTTATAAACCAAAACTAATACATTTTTTCAAGTTAAGTCGATTTTATTTCTATCACTCCATACCACAAATTATAAAAGTTGCCTCATGTGGTTTTACAGCAATATAACATCCTAACTTTAGTCCATCCATCGTCAACCGCTTATCCGAAATCGGGTCGCAGGGGAACTGGAGCCTATCTCCGTTCTCATTGAGTGAAAGGCGGGGTACACCCTGTATAGGTCGCCAGTCTATCACAGGGCAGAGCAGTTAAGGGAACAGTCTTGCTAAAAGACACCTGGACGCGGTTCTCTGCAGGACTGGGGATCAAACCTGGAACCTACTGATCGGCAGGCAAACCCTCTACCCACTGAGCCATCCCGCCCATATCCTATCTTTAGCTGTATTAGATACTGAAAAAAACTCCCTATAAAATGTATCCAATGAGGGAGAAATTGCCGAAAAAAACTCAGGGAGAGCAACAGAGGACAAATCTATATCCCAAGATGGACAAACATATAATAGATGTTGTGTATACAAAATAAAACCCCATTTATAGAATACAACAGTGAAAAAAATACAACAGAATTATAATAGAATTTTGAGATATGTGAACAGTATGATGAGAAGGATGCCAAGCAGTGTCCAGATGCCAACAGAACAGTTTAAAACCTGAGCCATGTGACAATCATCATGATACAGACCCGGCAGAAGGACAGCCAACACATGCACGCAAAGATACTTGCATCAGACCATTCACATACACGGGAGAAAATAAAGTAGAAAATAATTGTCACACATTGGCTTGAGAGAAGGATATATCATTAAAACAGGATAACATAACTATATGGATTTATAAGATGCATGAAGAATTTGACAAGTACAATGACATGCAACATCCAGGTGGTGACCACCATCCCCATGGAGAACTGGGAGGAGGAAAGACTACATGTACACACAGGGGAGACTCACATCACACCTTACAAGAGAAAAGACAAGACATCAATCAGAGAGAGAAAAAAGACATTTGAGATAACAATTTGCAATAGTCAATAATCTATACTCAATAATCTCACTGACAGAACAGTGCTTGGTAAATTCAATGAGACAGAAACCGAACAGCTATCCAGTACAAGTCGTGAAATACTCAATTCACAGGCAACACATTGTAGGTTAAGACAAAAGATGTGTTTTAACTAAAGAACTCAACACACTGATTGTCTGATAGCATTTGTCTGATAGGTATTTAAAGCTTAAGGAGATCTGACAGGAATTATGGGGTAAGCCCATTTCAGATTTTATACGTCAGGAGAAGCGCCTTGAACTCTGATCTAACAAACATAGGAAGCCAATGAAGGGAGGCAAAAATCTGTTTTGTATGGTCACATTTATTTGTTTTAGTTAGGATTCTAAATACTACATTTTGACTATTTGAAGACTGTTAGAACTAGCAAATAGCAGACCTGAAAACAGAACCTTACAGTAATCATGTCTAGATGAAACAAAATGCATGTATTACAGTCTCTGGATCAGGCACAGACAGGCAAGACTGAATCTGAGTTATGTTGGGTACGTGAAAAAAGGCAGTCTTGGAGATTTCTTTAATGTGCTTATCATAGGAGAGGCTGGGATCAAACAGAGCATCAGCATTTTTGGCTGCAGCACTTTGTGAAATCACAGAGTTGTTAATTGTTATTATTACTTGATCAAATTGGTGTCTTTGTCTAGCCGGGCCAACACCCAGCACCTCAGTTTTACCCAAATTTTAAAGCAGGGAATTTAGTTACATCCATTTTTTTTCACAGCAGCCAAGCAGGGCTCTGAATTAGTCATTGAGTATTATCATCACCTCTTATAGGCACATACAACTGAAAATCATCTGCATAGCAATTAGAATGTATTCCATTTGTTGTTGTTTACAATTTGACATTTGTATATAGATTGATTGTCCCAAACAAATCCTTCCTGCCTTGTGGATGCCCTGCATGACTTTTTCCAACATTAAACCTCTTCCTACTCAAATCTTGTTTGAATTCAAAAGGGCTTGATTTGCATTGCTTCATGATTTGACTGATAAAGGTTTGAGATTGAAATTGAGATTGAGACACTTTTCTGTAATTGTACGCATACAACAAAATCATGTTCAGCAGCACAGAAACTAGCAGCAATAGAAAAACGAGATAAAAACAGGATCAATACAGTAATAGTGACTAGAAAAATAATGTAAGGAGTATAAATGTAATGAGGTAATATCCTCTATCTAAATCAAGTGAGGCACTTGGATGAGGCACTTACAAAATTCAAAAATGAAAAATGATAAAATGTGCTTTTGTATGGAAAAGATCTCTGTTCCCATCAGTGATGTGAGGCTGTGGGATGATGGAGGCTACAGCTCTAAGGAAGAAGCTGTTCTTCAGTCTGCTAGTTTGAACTTTGATGGCCTTATATATCTTCCATGATGGCAAGGGGACAAACAAACTGTGACCTGGGTGGGTTGGGTCCCTAATTATGCTGCTAGCCTTCTTATTCAGATAGCTAGCTTACACTGTATCGAGGTTTTGGAGTACAGTTCTCAATTTCTGCTGTGCCTGAGGATACTGTATATGCAGTGACTGTCAAAGCTTATAAGAAGCCAAGATGGAGATTTGGCCTGTGATTTTTCTTGGGAAGAAAAGCCCCTGGTGAGCTTTCTTCACCAGGTGGGACATGTTAAGGGAACATGGGAGTTCTTTTTTAAAGTCTACAGTGATTTTTTTTTTGTTTTTTTATTGTGTTCAGGACTAGATTATTGCTGGAACAACCCTCGATTAGATGTTGATCCTCCTCTCTATAGTGCGTCTCCTCATTGTTGGATATCAGCGCCACTATAGTGGTGTTGTCAGCAAACTTCGCCATAGTGTTGGTGTAGTGGATGGGGGTGCTGTCATAGGTGAACAGAGTGAAGAGGAATGGACACACACGCACACACGCAGCCCATTGGTGCACCTTTGTTTAAGATGAGGGTCAAAGATGTGTGATTACCCAGTCCAACATTTTGTGTATGTTAGTCAGAAAGTCCATAATCCACTCACGTTTTTGAGTTGAGTCTAGGTTTGAGTCTAACAGTTTATGGGGATTATAGTATTGAAAGCAGACCTAAAGTCAATTAATAGTAATATATGGAGAGCAGTTGAGACTGCATATTCCATAGATGTTTCCTCGGTAAGCAAACTGGTGGCTGTCCAGATCAATGGGATTGATGGTGTTGATGTGAGATAGTACAAGCCTCCAAAAGCACTTCATAACAACTGGTATTAGGAAAACTGGGTGATAGTCATTAAGGCTTTTAACTGCTGTCTTTTTGGGCACAAGAACAACAGCGGTGAATATGACAGGAGGGGACAACAGCATGTTGTATGGAGAGGTTAAAGATGCTGGGGACTACCCCTGTTAGCTGGTCAGCACATGACTTCAAAGTCTAGTCCTGCTACCTTAGTGATGTCTACTTACATCAAACTGGATTGCCCCTGGTGGTGCTGTAGGGCAAGTACATGCCCCTCCTTAGGTGGTTTCATTTGAGTTCTCACTCTGCCATTTCAATATGTTGCTTCAAGATAAGTGATGTTGAAACAATCTCATGAAAACCAATAGCCTATTATATAAGAGGTTAACTTCTTATACAGCTGTAGACCTACATCAGTTTTTGTTGCATATGATAATCAAGTTATTAAGAAAAACTACAACAAATCTGGGTTAATTGGTCTGAGCCAGAGATGAGGACTCTAGATTGTGATATGGACTTGAGTCACACTTCAAGTCCCACACACAGTGATTTGAGACTTGACTTGAAACTCGTCCTCAAAAGACTTGAGACTCGACTCAGACTTGTGATTTGGGACTTGTGAACCGTCTCTATCTTATTTTTTCCTTTTTAATGCATGACTAATAAGGACATATCTGACAAGCTGAAAGTCATTCCTACCCTTGTCACCTGTAATCCTACATATCTGTTGGGTGCAGGAACAAATGACTGTAGTAAGCACACCTGCTGCTGCTGTCCCAATCCCAATAGTTAGGAAATCAATTATGACTGCTCAGACATAACCTGATGCTTAATCCTTAACTATTTGTTTCTTGTCTCCTTTTTGTATTTTTAAATTTTAAGTACATTTATGTACAGGACACGAGGCGCCTTTTATATCATGTCAACACTGAATATGACCCTGACCAAGGACATAAGATCATATTCAGATTTTAATGTGCATGTAAAGCCACTCATTTAAATTAATCAAACCGATTACCAGTTGTTATCTATTTTAAATTTCATGCTATCTTTGTTTACATACATTGATTCAGAGGCAGGAATAAATCCCTTCTGTTTAATTTAGAAGTTAAGTGCATAAGAGCCACACATTGTCTTGAGGAATGACTGGCATCTTCTCTGTTAATGACTGAGACCAATATTTCCTTTGCCAGTAACCAAGAACCCATTTCCCAGTCTTTATGTAGTTTAATATGACTCTTCAAGCTTTTCTTGAGCAGTAATAATAACTTAAACAGACTCTAAAGAAAGTACAAACACCGTTACCCCTTCCATTATAGGTGGAATCTGTGTACAGAAAGCACAACATGTCAGTAAAGGTTATTGGGTCATGTAGTCATTTCACCTCAGGGGGACCTTGACCTTCACTGACCCAGTATAACGAAAGGTTTTTATGATCTGTTGCAATACAGTACATTTCAAATCCTGTGTGATACAGATCCCAGACTCCGTATTACATTTCAACAGAAATTTTCATCTCATACTGTAATGGTCCATTTTTGCGTGTCATGAATAAGCCTCATGTTGGGGGGGAGGGGGGCACCGATACAGATGGAACATGGAGAATTAAGGGCAGATGCCCTTCCTGATGTCCCAAAATAGGATACAACCAACAAAGTCTGATTCATCACTTCCCAACACGTGTACTTTTTTGGAAGAAGTGAAAAGTTTTTTTCAAGTATTATTTAATCCCACTGGAAACATTTTTTAAAACAGATTTGCAAATGGGGCAAGATAGTTTAATCCGCTTGAGTACAATATTTCAACCAGATTCAGGAAACTGTGTCAAACAAGTACAATGATAACTGAGTTCAAGGTACTAG
>OMLC01067253.1:0-41297 GCA_900302585.1 Regalecus glesne | reverse complement strand
AGAGCTGCTCTGGACTTCCTCTTCTCTCTAAACTGACAGATCCAGTCTGGTTTTTTGGAGGATATGTGTGTGTGGGAAACTCCTCGCTGCTCTCATTAAGAGGGGAGCATGCACGCAATCACCCCCCATACACAGACAGACACACACACACACTACAATTTCTGCTATTGTGTGCTCTGCCCTCTAAAGGCGGGGCAGTCTGGCTCTTCCTTATTTGGAGGAGGGGTCACATGGGTGTACAGCAGTATCCCAGCGATAAGGGTGAAGACCGAGAAACCTAGATCCAGCGACAGCACATGAGCTAAACTATAATAGAGGAGTAAGTCTGAGAACAAAAGAGCAAACTACAAAGAAGAGAGAGAGACCGAGAGAGAGACCGAGAGAGAGAGACAAAGACACAGAGAGAGGTTCAAAGTATTGTGGAGGAAGAGGAAGTGAGTGTTGAAACAGCAGAATAGAAAGACGCATGCAGAGTGATAAGAGTGGGCCAGACAGGAGACGCTGAGAAGAGCCACATGGTGTAAAAATGCCCACCAATTTCACGGTACTCCCAGTAAAGGACAGCAGGAGGGAGGCAGCCGAAGAGGGGAGCTGGAGAGAGGAAGACAACAATGTCCCAAGAGAGAGAGATGGAGACACCCCAGGTAAGTTATTTTGCTTTTAATCCCTCAGAGCTTTTCATGTCAGAGGTCTCCCCTTTCACCGCAACTCCAAACAAGCTGTGTCAATCCACCCAGTGGGGTGTGTGCAAACTCATCATCAAGCCAAGATTGTCTATTTTAGATGCAAGATTTCATGTGTTGTACCCAAGACATGGCCATTCAGGATGTAGATAGAAGTTTGCAGTTTCATGCAACTCTTTTCTTTGAGGACAGAAGTTGAACGAGTAGCTCTGTAAAGTTTCAGACTTTGCCTTCAAGCAGCCTATGCAAGTCTGACTGGGTTCATTATATCCAATTGCAATTATTTTATTAGCAAGCATTATTAGTTTCATACGTCTGTGTGTCTAGTGTGTGGACTTTAGTGCTCACTAGTTTGTTTAACAGCGTAATGTGAGACGAGTGCTCCTCCATCGCTCCAGGTAGTGTGAAATTGATCTGTCCTGCTGGTTCCACTGCGTCTTCTCTCAGTGCTGTATTTTTTACATTTTCCCTTGGATTTTAACTGTTAATGCCCCAATCACCAGCACAAGCACTTAATGTTCCCCCCTCTCTGTGTATCCACCATTTCCATACACTGTACCAAATTCCCAAATAGAAAGTTGCATGCAGTAACAAACAGGAACAGCACATATACTCTAATTGGGAAACCCCTGTCTTTGTCCTGCACGTCCCTTAGCATCTTTCTGTGTTGATTGCCACCGGCGTGCTACTTCCAACATGACTCAACCTCAGTGGGTCCCTGAGCAAAGTCAAATGAACACAACAGGACAGAAATATTTCCACTTCTACTGACTAAAGGGGCTCGGACATTACATCCAGTCAGCCTATAAATGCATTGACCATTCTGGACTGAACCAGTACAATGATAGTATAGGAGGAGAAAGGATAGAATGTGATTGTTGTGAGAAATCCTAGTCAACTCAAGACCTCAAAGCTGTTCACATGGTTTATAGCATCTTTTTAGCATAATGAACTCGAAGAACTCCATGCGAGGAACAAGAAATCTTATTTGTGATGTACAGAACTGATATACAGTTTGCCACAAAACTGTTCAGTGACCTGGGTTACAGCCCATCTTTGTGGATTCTTATTCACCACAGCTTTCCTTTTACATCCAAGGGATCTTTAAATTGGTAGCTTATGGATTTTGGTTCAGTAAGTGTATCTTGATCCTTGCCAGTTCATCCCATGTTGCTTTCTCCATCTTACACAATTGAACCTCTGGAGCCATGTAACAGTGTGGCTTCAGACATTGACATATGTGGAGGAAAAACATGTTATGATTTCAGTCTTACAGAATTTAGGAAACTGCAGCACACAAAAAAGATTTCAAAGCTAACATGTAGCTGTTACCCTACCTTAATAAGGTAATGTCATGCAGTGCCTCTCTAACAAACTCTTCTCCTACACTCCATCTCTTGCCAGTTTGTTGTTGTTGGAGCTGCTGTTTTTACAGTCTCACAAGGCTGCGAGCCAATTGGATCCCAGCTTTTAATTTTGTCTGTGGCGCTGCAATTACGGATGCATGCTGGGCAAAAATTTACAGACTGTGGAAGAGAGAATGGGTTTTTATATTGACGGTTATGCAAGCTATCCTGCTGTGGCAAGCCTTCCTTTTCCCTGTGTACTCATTTGGGTCCTTTTAGCTTTTGACACTGCAGGCATCATGATGCAATGTCGGGTCAATAAGTCAGAGATAAAGCACTCCAACATACCTGTTTGTAATCAGATGCCATCATGGTTTCCAGCATTTGGCTGGCCCTCATCAAGCTACATCCAATTTTCATACAGAAGAAAATGTTTCATCTCTGTGAACAATCGACTGGAGCTGTTTGAGTCTTTTGGGGTTTTTTCTGTGAATATTAACAGATCGACCATAGTCCTCAGAAATATAATTGTCATAACGGACAGAAGCTAATCTTACTTTTGCCAATGCTACTTCATTAGATGCCAGAGGGTGGACAGTGACAAGAAAGATGGTAGCCAGTGCTATGTACAGCCAGTTATGACCTGCACTTGAACCTGGAAGGTTAAAATTTCATGGTAAGGGACCACCGGGACCACCTATACATATATTTTAGTGTGCTCATCCCTAATGTATGTACTGAGTATTTATGGGTAGGCCCATATCACATTGTGCCTCTGCATTTTGTTTTTTGTTTTTTTAGGGCGGGGGTTGTAGCAGATTTGGGAGGTTTCTGAGCAGCATTTCATGTTTGTAATGGTGAGCTAGGGAGGAGGGGGTCAGATAACAGTTGATGTTATTGATTACCTCTGGCTGGCTTCCCTTTGGCTGTATGGGGGGAGGGAAAACACCACCCCCTTACTGTCAGCTTTTTAGGTCTGTCATTATTTGATCTAGTACTGGCCTGGCTGAACTCAAGTGTACACAAATCAGGATCTTCTACGCTCTATCCATCTCACTCCCACAGACTTCCCCTCTCCCCTAGCGATTTTCTTAGGCTTTCTGTCTTCCACACCAGCATATTTTCTGTATTTATTAGGCCTAATCCACATACTGTGATTCATATGGCATCCAGATGCATGTTCCTTTCATACAAATGGCTAAAATAACTCCAAAACCCAAGAAACCTGGTGTCGACCCCAACAATTTGAATAATTTTCACACAATTTACAATTTACAGTTTCTCTCTAAAATTTGAATGAACATATTTGGGAGTGCTTACATAACTGCCAAACAATTTGTTTAAACAATTTCAGTCTGGTTTTCGCTCTTTTCACTTTACAAAGAGAGCCTTGGTAAAAATCATTAATGATCTGTTGATGGGAGCTGACTGGGTTCTTAACCTCAATGGTCCTTCTTGAGCTGAGTGCATCTATTGATCAATCTCATATAACATCCTTCTAGAAAGCTTAGCTTCCGTTGGAATCATTGGAAGTGGTTTAGCTCAGGAGGTAGAGTGGTTGTGTAGTAGTTGGGAGATTGGTGGTTTGATCCCCAGCTCCTTCAGAAAGCATGTCGAAATGTCCTTGAGCAAGACACTGGACCCCAAATTGCTTGGGACGACGGGTGAAAATTAGCCTGCTGGGTAAATCTGGCATATTCACATTCTAAATTTCATTAATATGCACTAGCATATGGCATCTCTCTTGCCTGATTTAGATCATATCTCTCTGGCTGAACTCAGTTTGTCCAAGTTAAAAATTTGAGAACACAGTTATTTCCTCTTATTATTACTGGTGTTCCCCAGGGCTCTGTTTTATGGCCCCTTTTATTTATTATTTACCTTTTATCTATTCGCTGCATTTTCAAGAAATTTGGTATTCAATTTCAGTTTTGCAGATGACATCCTCTATCCACCAAGCTCCACCTCTATCCTCTCATCAGTTCACTTCCTTCTCCAACTACTCACTAGAAACTAAATCCTGGTTCTCATACAACTTCCTCAAACAAAAAAGATTCTCCTTATAGGTACTAAATCCACGTTTGCGAAACCTAGTAGTTTTTCCTCTAACTGTTGATAATCCTATAGTCATTCCTTGGGTTGGATGTCATCTTGGACAGCACATTATCTCTTGAAACACATATCAACAATGTGTCTGGATGCTTCCACCTTAGCAATATTAATCTTCTTCACCCGTTCCTTGCACCTAACACTGCCATTTGCGTTCACACCCTGACTAAAAACCATGTTTATTGCTGTGATTCTAGCCCTTTCAGTCTTCCTCTCAAGTAGATTTATGAATATCTTTTTTTTCTAGAATTAAGCTCCCTTTATCATTACCATAATTGCTTCGATGGAGCAAACTACTCCTGTTCTTCACCAACTTCATTGGCTCCCTGTTAAATACTGTATTGAGTTCAAGATTCTGCTCCTGACCTTTAAGTTCCTTCATATATTTCCCAACTCCATATCCACTCACCCTCCCAGATTCCCTTCTGCCATCCAACTCACTACACTATCTACCTGCTTGACTACTATAGGGTCTTGAGCCTTCATTCATTCCACCCCCCACGTCTGAAACCCTCTCCCACAAGACATTCACAATATTGACTCACTACCTTCAAATCCCATCTCAAAACGCACCTTTTCAAACTGGCATACTTAGTCTGATTCTGACTTTAATGGCTACACCACATTGAGTTTTGCACAGACGATGATTTCATACTTATGTGTTATATTAATTTATTATTGTCTGCCCCTACTTTGTTTGATTCGACGATGTGTGATACAGTGTTGCTTGTCTTTAACTATTTGTAAGATGTCCTCGAGTCCTCTGAAAGATACCTATGAATAAGATTTATGATGATTGTTATTATTATTATTACGGTGCTATCATTGTTTCATCTCTCATTTTCTCTGTTTCTATTTACATATATTCATAGTCTTTTTCCCCAGCCAGATTGCCTAAATCGATCCTTGCAGTTTAATCTAATTTCAGTTGCCCTATTACTTTCTATATTTAGATATCAGTCCCTCCCTTTCTCATCCTCTCTCTTACTGTCTCCTCGTATTTCTTATGGTTTCCTGAAAATGGCCTCAGTACATTAAGAATTACTGTCTCCATATATGGTGTCAATTAACTTGTAAGTGGGTTACCAAATTCCCTGGTGGTTGAATGAAAACAAAGAACAAATGGTGAGACCACCTAATGTCCTCCTCTACGATATGTTCTTTGATTCGAATCTTGGACATCTCCCTCTCTCTCTCCCTTTGTCTCTATGTATCCCTCTACTTTCCTTTTTCCTATTATGTTCACCTCTCCAACCGAAGGCCAACCAACAACTTTGAGGCTGTTTGGTTAGTTTCCTTGGCCATGTGTTCTGACTTTCCCCTTTGAAATATTTTTCAATACTAATCAATGATATTCTTTAAACTGTATATTGGGTGCATAATAAAAATATTTTGGCAAACTTGTCCCATTTTCCAAACTTTTCATAGCCACGTGGGACTGAAAAGGATCTGTAGCTGGCTAATTATAATACAAAGCACTTAGATTGAGCATGAGAGATTAAGGCCAGATGCTCTTCCTTGATGCCCTGTGGTTAGTTCAAACAACATCTGGCCCATCAGTTTCAATACCTAAATAAAGTCTTTTTTGTATGTTTTTTAGTGATGTGTTGAAAAGAAGTTCACAATTTACAAGTTATCATGTCTTTTATCATATGCTGCTTTATATATTCATTGTTTTACCAGCTATATGTCACATGTAGAATGCGGTGACAGAATTGAAGATGACATTTGAAATTTATCATTGGACTTAAGTGATGTCAATATTGTAATCTGGCTGTTGATTGGTTAGGTAACTAGGACATCCTCCTTGGTGCATTTTGGCCAATAATGGATGACACAAGATAGAGTTCTTGCATGATATCACTGATAACCTGCTCCTTCAAAACTCTGATTTAGTACTCACTAGCAAAGTCAGCTAAACTTGATGGATTCACTGATGGTAGGCCCTAAATCCAGAGCCTAAGACTAGACCTGCCCAAAAGAGGGTTTTTCTCCCTTACTGCCATTCACCCCTATGTTAAAAGCCAGAACCCACAGGCCACAGGGATAACAACTGTTTATTGCAATTTTGGTTTGCTTGCACAGTGACAAAGTTCTTGTATGGGAGCCTTCGGGAGGTTGTCTCTCCATATAGTCATCTAAAGTTGCACTAAGGGGGGGTCTGGGGGCTTTGGGGGATTTTGTTGTTTTTTGTTGTTGTTTTTATTCTGTCTGAGATTTTAGTGTCTGCCTGTAGCTTGGGATAAGATGAAAAAGACAGTGACCAGAGTCCCAGGGCTGCACAGGGGACAGAGCAATAGGCGTACTTTCATATTGTGTAACAGTGATACAGAGGGTTATTGTCCCTGGTGGGGCAATTAACATGCTGTCTATATTTTAGCAGTTCAAAGCTGAGCGTTGCTTTGTTAAAATTTCCAAGGAGAATAAGACGGGTTTCTGTTGGGAGGGCCATGGTAGCTCAGGGGTAGAGCGCGCACCCCGAGAACTGACGAGCCAGATGTTGCAGGTTTGAACCCACTGCAGAGCATCAGGAAAGGCATCTGGCCTTAGTCCCCCATGCTCCATCTATGTCCTCCCCCACAATGTGGGGACTAATCTTGACACATAGAAATGGACCTTTCTGTCTCTCTAATCTTTCCTTCTGTGAGGTGTTGCTGTCTTTCTCTCTCTCACTCTTTCTCTCGCTCTGGATGTTTATGGTCCATATCGTTGATCAGCCAGGTCTTTTGACACCCATTTAACCCAAACCTGGGATGGGATCCAGACACCGACCTGAATAAATGATGAGTACTCTCACGGTGAATAGAACAGTTTGGAGTTGATGTTAAATGAATAAAAAAAGCAGGTGGCGCTCAGGTCTTTTTCTCTCTGTCCGGTGGACTGTCTGTCCTGCATGTGTTTCCTGTTTTGTTCTTGGTCAGGTCTGGTTTTATTTAAAACGTTCTGTGTGAGAGAAAGATGGAGACTCTACCTCAACTTTTAAAACAATAGTTCCCCTGCTTGCTTTTGCACATCATCATACTATCAGCCGCGTCCTTCACCGTCAGATGTCTCAATTGTCCAGCAGGTTGTTCTAAAAGTTTCATGTCATAGCATGGAGCTCCTTCCTGCAGGGATTTCTTCCCGGAGCGCCCATCCAGTGTAATGCATGTGTTCGATGTGATGTGGAATTTCCACAGACTGGTCTTGTTTTTGTCCTTGAAACATTTCTGCCGCCTGCGATGAGCTCACTGACCCTCCCTCAGCTGGGAGAATCTGTTAGACGTGTGTTGGACATGCAGATGACATGGGCTGTCTACTGGAGGTGATACTTTATTACTGTGGTGGTGATGCTAGTAATTTCCCCCCGTGGGACTAATAAAGGAATAGCTTATCTTATCTTAGTCACGTTGGCTTCTGTAGAGCACACGTGGGTGTGATTTCCTAGCATTCATTCAGTGTTTTCTCTTGGTTGCTAGCGGTATCGCTGATTCTTCGTTTCTATGTTATCCGACAATGGGATGGATTTCAGTTTTTTTGCTTCTGCTTCCCCACATGCCTTGTTTACAATATCTAGAGCCGCAGGCAAATTAAGGCTTTCCCGATGCTGTGGGGCTTCTTATCCTTTGCCATGTGGTAGCTCATCTCGAATGGAGGTTTCAGGCCTGTCTCGGAGACACTCTTTGTCTTTCTGAAGAGTACCTGCTGGCAAGTTGTTACATCCAGTTTTTGTTTGAAAAAAGCCTTTTGGTTTCCCAGTGGATTCTTTGTGGGTTATCTCAAGATGCCATTTTAATTTGTTGGGTTTCATGCTTTCACTAGATAGCAGAGTAAGACATAGGAGGCATTTTGGCATTTCTTCTCCACCTTCACATACACTGGTAAAACCGTATTGGACAGAAATGTCATCATATTTTCTGCCATGTTTCTTTGTATTTTCTCTGTTATCAAAATCAGAACTAGAACTTGAAGTTGAAGTACAAGGTCTCAAGAACCTCTCCCATTTTGATTTCTGTCTAATTTATTCTAAAATATCAGGCAACCTCATCCTCGTGTAAGATGACCCCATTTATCATTACTGCTTTTTATACCTTATGGATTGATTATAGTCTCACATTTACCTATTCTATGCCTAATTCTGTTATACTTACTTTATTTCTATTTTTACTTTGCTTTATACTTGTCGCTTTATATGTAGGTGTATTTTTATACACTTCTTATTATATTTTATTTTGTTACCCTGCTGTAGGTACCTGCGTTATACAGCAGGGTGATGATAACAGCATATCTGTAGACCAGGGGTTTCATCTCCGAAGACCCCCCCCTTCCCCGAGTGTGGCTTAAGCACCACTGGCACAACCCAAGCGATGGTCGAGATGATGTCAACTGTTGAGGAGGGATGGTTGCTGAAGTAGAACGAACGGTAGTAGTGATCAACATTTTCAAGAAATTTGTCGTACACCATAAAGCAAAAACTTAATTGATGTGCAAAAATGAGCCATCATTCAATTAACACGGAGATAAAACAGTGGTGTGGAACACCAACCACATCGGCACCAAGTCGCAGCAGTGAAAGGCAACCTCAAGCTAATGATTCGGCTGATGTTAGCTTAGCTCTGCACTCACAGTGGGCGACTCCAGCTGTTCTAGTGGTGAGATCATAAAGCCACGTGTGCACCTTGGGAAACTGTCTCTCTTGCTACTCAAGAGTGGTCCTGTTTGCACTGTTGTAACAGTCGTTATGTTTCTGCATGTGAGTGAATATGGATGCATAATTGTGCATCCCAGGTCTTGATGTGCAGAACATTTACTGTATTTAGCCCTGTGCATCTTAGATTTACAGACTCTGTTTCTGTGGATGTGGTGACAGTGTGTAGGACTACATACGCCTCTAAGTCATACTCTGTTTCACTCATGAGACATGGTAAAGTTATTAAACACCTAATAAAAGCTATACAATAAAAGCTGGACAATTTGGCGTTGTGCCCCATCCGTTCCTTACGCTCTGGCACCAACCTTGGGTGGAATGCTTGCATGCAGTCTATTTGCCAGATAGATGTGTAAGTCTGGTTTTTGTTGTAATTTCACAGTCAACAGCGTACTGAGCTGGCAACAGCTCTGAAACCTGAAGCTATTTTCTGCCTTGGGCCACGTTCTTAACATTTCACTGTTTTCCTAAACATCTAAACCTTCCAGAGCACAGCCAGAGACAAAATGATGGAGATGTGACAGTTTGCAGCCTTGGTGTTTCAGCATCAGTACATTAAATATTGCTTTCATTGACTTTTACATGCCAAATGGCGGTCACTGTATTCCTACCATAGATGCCTAAACTCCCCTTCACACAGGGCGCACCGCTGTTTGTGTTTGTGAGCAGGGAGGCAGTAATCTTCTCTAGGGTAAGTGCAGGAGGCCCTGACAAAGGAGAAGTTGGAAAGCTCTGGTTTAGGTTATTTAGTTTGAAGCATGTGTGCAGCCTGACCCAGCGGTATTGCTCAATTCCTGGCGATGTGTTTATCTTCACTGTGTTCCCGACCACAGGCTGCTCCATCTGAAACATGGCAGAAGACTGATAGCCAGTCATCTGGGTTGGTCCCCCTCAGGTTAGACATGTGAAAATATCCCAAATGATCGTGCAGAAATTAGCATTTAAATCTCCAGGCTACTCTCTAGCTCCTCAGAGCCTTCCTAAATGGCTGAAGTGAAAGGCAAAGCTAGTAAAGTACTTCAGATTAGTTTGCAATCGCCTAAAAAGTACTTATGAAGTTTCATTATCATGGGATGCCCATGGTTGGTGGCTATTTTCATTATCATTGAAACTACATGTTTTTAATTGATTGAGCCTATAGTTTATAAAATGTCATGGTGAAAAATGCATCACTAAAGTACCCGGAACCAAAAGGCAAGGCCAGTTAACGAACACAAAGCACACAAACACATTTAGCAAATTCTAGTTGTCCAAGACCCGATCAGTCAGGATGCACTGCTAGCTGCTCCTTTACTTGCCGATGTGCTCTGTTGATGAGTGTTTTAAGTCGGTCGCTAAGAGATGATGGCTGGATGGATGGAAGAAAGGGGAGGTGAGGAGCGAGGAAGGGAGGGGGGAAGGCTATAATGTGGGAATGTAAGGAGTACTGTAAATACCAATGCGCTCACGCAACTTTAGATTTTATTGGAAACACCTTGCACACAACTTTCACTTGAGCTCAGTGCAGTTATATGAAAGTTACATGAAAGAGTGGACTTGACACAAGATAAATGTGTTACCTGAACCTTGTCTGACCAGAGAATTGTAAGTTTGGTGCATTTTTAAACCAAGCAATGATATAATTTGTGCTTTAAGAGCGTAATGTGTGCGTGTGTGCGTGTGTGTGTGTTTGCGTGTGCGCGTGTGCGCGATAACGTGGAGTTACTAAGCTCCACCAACATTGGCTATAAGTTGAAAGGTTGACATGAAAACAAATTCAGAAATGTCGAGATTTGAATGCATCTGTGGTCTAACCTGAAGCCACATCGTGTATAAGAAGTAGCTTCAAAAATATGTAACAAAGATCGAAATCTGTTTTACATGTCAGGGTTAGTCCCCACATTGTAGGGGTGGACATAGACTTAGATGGAGTTTGGGGGATTAAGGCCAGATGCCTGTCCTGAAACCTGTGGGTTCGAACCCACAGCCTCTGGCTTGACTGCTCATGAAGCACACGCTCTACCACTGAGCTACCACATCCCCCCAAAAATATGTAACGAAGCGAGAAAGAGAGTCAGGAATGTATCAGTATTTGTGATGATTCAGTTTTATTAGGTCTTAACTAATAATTCTAAACTCTGTGCCTAATGCAATGCTGCATAATAATATGAAAAAATCAGCTTTCAGACGTGACAAGATAAAGAGGCACTGAATTCCAGACAGCAAGCTGACACTCATCATTAGCCATGGTTCAGTCATGAGAGATAATCCGCATTCTTTATACTCTGTCAAATTGCTGTCATAAGGCACATCCAGTTGTATCAAATGCTTAGCTTGTCATTTGCTGTGGGAGGTATGCCCTCATAAAACTATTAGCTGTGCCTCACAGCCAAGCAGCATTCACTAAACTCGGAAAGTTCATCAGACAGTCTGGATAGATTGATAAGAATGTAAAGCATCTGAATGGCACTTGTTTAGAGCAGTCAACAGTCACATAATAGATCAACCAGTTGGTTTTCCCTCTGATTGGACTGTTCAACTGAATGGGCCCACCTTCCCTGACCACTTTTTCCTGTTTCCATTGGCCTACTCCTCCCCACCAGCCCCTTTTCCTCTCAGCTCAATGTGGAGAGTCCAATAAGTCCTCATTATCTATAGCATTTATAGAAACACATTCACGTTCCTCTATTTAATTTGTGGGGGCCTTGGGGCCTCCTTCCCTGGAAAGAGTTGCACAAAGCATGATGGCCTGAACCAAAATGATCTGATTTTTTCCGAGTCAGCAGTTTATGGTAGAATCCTCATTATGGGAAATTCAGAGGAGACAGGAAAGATGAATATTCATTGTCAGTTGTTTTTCTGTCATTCAGTCAGACTTTTGGAATATTTCTCTCCTACAAACATCTCTGTTGCCTATTTCTGTCTCCTCCTCAGCCGTAGCTTGCCCATGATGGCCTCAGGCCATGATGCTAGTATCATGCCATTCCTTAAGGCTGGTGTGTTTGTGGCTCGATTACTGTAAGGCTCACTAGCTAGAGCTCCCTGATCATTATGATGATTGATTCCAGTGACAGAAGGGCAGGGTGATGTGGATAGGATCCAACCTGAAGATATTTCTGTTGGAACACCTGCATGTTGATATGTTCACACTGTTGTAGAGATGACTGTTGAGGTGACAACACAATGACATTTTGCATAAACACTTATAGACCCTGCCGCGTGACCCGACTTGAGGTTGACAATGAATGGATGGATGGATGGATTAATGGAATCACTAGTAATGTGGATATGATGTCCAACCAGGTAAAGAATATAATGTGAGTTAGAACTTTTGGATAAGCTCAGAAAACTGCATCTCTTTACTACAATATGGCCCTTGGAACCAAGAAAAGACTACATTTAGTCCACAATCCCAGATATCTAGTCTTATGTCATAATACGAGTATATAGCCCCGCCCTGACTGATGATGTTACAATGCGACAGTGAGAAAGATGTGAGAGTAGTGGTAATGATAACATAAAGCTGACTTTTAGTCAAACGACAGTAACAACGTGCTTTACAAGACAAAGCATGTGACAAACGATATGGAAAGGTTTAAATTTAAAGACTTTTACATGAAAGATACTCATTGATCAAACATCAGCATCTGGCATTATAGTGACCACCACTAGCCATGTAGTTCAGCAGCTTGTTTGTGGCTGTTGGTGTTGAGAGGAATGGTATTGACTTCCATTATCACGCTCTCTTTCCCCTTCTCTCCGTCTGCACCACCTGATACACCCACACCCAAAAAGTGGGTATTACAGGAAATAAACAACCGCTTGTTTCAATTCACTGAAGGGAGTCATGAATTTGGACTGGAAAGCACCGAAACGGGATCATTATTAATTTCCCCAATTATGTTGCCATTCCTTCACAGGAGAGCAGCGGTTATGTCATGTGGGAAACAGTTGCTTCTCTCTCTTGCTCTCGCTCTCCATTGTTTTGAGTTTTTAACTACACCATGGAAGTATGAATAGCAGGGCAGTCTTGAAACCATGCTTTTCAGTTGTATGGTACCATCGGGCCCGCAGGACAGCAGCCTCAGCCATAACAGGAGGCAGAGCAGCGGGTGTGAGAGGAGTTCAGGGAAACCATGTAGAAGGACTTTCAGTCGGTCCCAAAGCACAAAAACATGGAGTGTCATGATTGGTTGTTTTACCGGTTGAGATAGCTGGGCATGTGGTGTGTGTTGAGCACACCTTATTTAGGCACACTTTACATATCCCATTTCCTCATGTTCTATTTTTAACTTCAGATTAGACTATTGATTTTCTGGTTTTGGATTTGTGAACCAACAGTGAAAGAACAGGTTATTGGTTTTTGGATTTTGGATTCACAATCGGATATGAACTGATTGAATGATACACAGATTATACCTGCAATGGTAGAGCGATCTGATAATAGACTGCTGGATTTGACACACTGGCTTGCCTGGAAGTTCATAATAATAAAAGTGGGGTTTCATAGCTAGAATGTGAGGGGTTGTGTTTGTGTGGGTGGGGGGGTCTGAGCCTAAGTGCCTTGGACCCCCAGGGTATACCAATCAGGCTTGATTAGAACAGCTCCAATCAACGCTCGAAATTAAGGATGTCCCGTTGTCCTTGGGACAATAAAAACAGTGCCTGAGACACAAAGATACAGTGCCTGGGACAGTAGAGAAATATCCATTCATCCATATATCCATCCATCGTCAGCTGCTTATGGTAAATGAACTTATTCTGATCGAGCTCTCTTCTAGTTTAGTCACCACTCAAAGCTCTTTTCAACCAATGCCTCACTTTTTTATGGGGATTAAGGCCAGATGCCTTTTTCCTGATCCAAACTCAGGTCAAGTTCAGGGTCATGCTGAAGCCTATCCCAGCACTCAGTGGGCGAAAGGCGGAGAAACACCCTGGACAGGTCACCGTCCCGTCTCAGGGCTTGAGGAACTACGGATTCAATGTCTTGCTCAAGGACACTTTGACACAATTTCTGCTGAGGTCGGGGATCAAACAACTAATCTTCTAATTATTAGATAACTGTCCTACCACTTGAGCTTTGCTGCCCCTTCTCATCATGGAATATATATCATTTTATTTTTCTGGTGATCAATTGTTTGGTGATGAGGTTGCCCAGCAGCAAAGCAAGGAAGACCCCTGAAGAAAGCTTTAGTAGACACTGTTTCCAGTGCATACACAGAAGGTGAGGTAGATATATATGGTCGAGCATCTAGCGTGAATAAAAAGAGGAAGGTTTGGTAGCGAGAACAAGAATCAATAATTTATTGCCATATTAAATGAATAATTGATTTGGAATTTGTTTCGTTGTGCTAGAAGATAACAACTGTAAGCATATAACCACACAATACATACAAGCAGTGTCCACAAACCACACTGTTACAATTGTTAGAATGATTCAATGGATATAACTGTATGGCCCATGCCCTTAAAGTGACAAATTAAAGTGCATGTGCTTTACAGAGTCTATATTTGTACAATGAGTAAAGCCCTTATGTTGTGCATTGCTTCAGGGTAAGTGTTCTAGTGGAAGCCAAAACTTCTGGCCTTAACGCTGCAGAGTCTTTAACCCGAGGTGGGGTGATTGAACAGGGGGTTTGGCTGGGTAGGAGCAATCCTTTGAACTTTTAAAAGGTCACTGCTGAATGTCATGGTGTGAATCAGAAACAGTGGCGAGTTCACAAACAATTATTTTTGAATCTGTGAGCATGACTCGGTCTAAAAAGCTGCCATACCATGCAGTTATTGAGAAAGGAAGCACACTTCCTATTAAACCTCTGTAGCACTGCAGCATTTCAACCCTCGACACTCCACATTTCCAAAGCTGCCTTTGGAGAGAATAGTTTTCGGTGAGATTGTTTTCACAAGCAAATTCTAATCTCTGATTTTTTTTTTGCAGAAGTCAACCACATACTTAAGTTTTGTTGATGTTCAGTTCCACGTTGTTATTGCTACAGTAGTCAATAAGAGAGAAGACCTCCTTTCTGTGTGCTGTCTCATCATTACAGGAGATCAGTCCCAACAGTGGTGTATCATCAGCAAATGTAGTGATTTTTACCGTGTCAGACTGGGCACCTGTGCTGAATGTCAAAAGTATTGTTGAATTTGACAACCTGTGTTTTGCCCAGCAAGAAGTCCGAGACTCAGAGATATGGGAAATGATGGAAAGTTAGCCACAGAAATTTGTTATATAGCCGTGTTGGTATTGATATAATGAAAGCTGAGCTTTAGACAGCTCTAGATGCAGTGAGGAGTGGAGACGGAGAGATGCAGCATCATCCACTGAGGAAAAATATCTTTTCAAACACGATAATCTGGAAAGTCAACAAAGTCAAAATAGTTGCATTAGGTTATCTGGACATAGGTTTAAAACCTATCAGGAGTGCGTTTCAACCAGATGACCTGATGCAACTATTTTGACTTCAACATCCGCTGAGCTTTGAACACACTGAAACAAATTCCATAGCCACTTTGAAGTTGATCTGGCCATAAACAACAAAGCGGTGAATGAGGCTCTTTTCACATCTATAGTCCATTTTCCTTGGTCCAGTGGGAGAGTGGCTGTTTTGTTGCATTCTCCCTTTGGTTTGGCTTCAGATGGCATAATCTCATGTGAACCAAAATATATTAATAAAAGCTATGTAGGAGCTGTCACTCCGTTCATTGGTCATAAATCTCATGGAGTTGGCAAGCAGAAAAAGGAGACTTTGTTTTTCTTCCAGGGTAGCTATCCAAATGGACCATCAGCAGAATTCTCATTTGCGCATAATTGCAGTCATGGTTTGGGCCATACACCAAACTGAAATATGTGAGGAGAATGGCGCATTTGAACGCACTTCAAGGCGACGTCTAAGGAACAATGGGCCTCGTTCATCAATCATTTGCACATGCAAATTTGATCTTACACACCATGTGTGTACCATGTTCTTAATTATCTATGAAGTTTATCTCGGAGACCAGTAGAAGTTAAGTAACTCTTGAATTTAGACGCCAGTTGACCTTTCTGGAGTCCTTCCCCTTTTCACTCTGGGCTCCAGTAACAGTTGAGCAAACGTGATACCTGAAGGAACCTCGGTCAACCCGCGATGCCTGACTTGGAGACACGCGCTCTACCGCTGAGCTACCTCAATCACTCAAATGGCCTCATTTGAGTTCTCACTCTGCTGTATTGGCTGTCAAAGCAGGCAATAATGAGAGAACATATTGGTTTGACTCGTAAGTGGACCTTCAGAATAGCGCTAGATTGTTTATCAGTCAACACACAAAGTAGAGCAAATATGAACAAGATCAGGTTACCTGTTCCTTGTGTATTCCCTATGACTCGACACGCTTTGTGAGTTATGAAGTCAGCCTCATTACAGTTTGTGTACAGGGTCTGTTGTACTTCATGATGCAGGCTTAGCGTTTAGTTTGCCAACAGCCACACTCATGCATTCCCAAGCCCGTAGGAGGTACTCTTTGGGGAGAATGGTCTCTACGGGTGAATGGATGATTCTAGATGCCCGTGGAAGGGCATGTAGAATCCCTCTCCCACAGGACACCCTATGGGAGAGGATGGACCTTTTTTTATTGACTAATATAATCTGTGCTCTTGTGTAGTTTCTTTTGCTGAATGAATGTCCCCCAATGTTTCCTTTTTTTCTTCTTTTCTATGTATGTGACATCGAATGAACCGGGAGATGTGTAATCAGTGCCAGTGTGGTCGTCCAGACTATGATGCTTGGACTGATGTTGTCAATTGGTATTTCCACCTCTTTTAAGGATCTTCATCCATGTGTCTATTTGTCCACATTAGATGTATGATGAATCTTGGCCTAGTGGCTTAATCTGGCCTGTTTACATTTTAGACGTTTATTGATAAGTACCTTGAGTTTGAAGGAGGTTATCATTATTATTACTGTTTTACATTTTGTAATTCAATCCTAATTTTGTTATCCTGATCATGTTGTATGCTGTAAATCGTGTCTTATTCTGTGTACACATCATCCATTGCACGAGTGTCCATCTTGGGAGAGAGATCCCTCCTCTGTTGCTCTCCCTGAGGTTTTTTTCCTATTTTTCTCCCTGTTAAAGTTTTTTTTAATCCGATGTGAGGGTCGGAGGACAGGATTTGGGGTTAATGTAAAACCCACTGAGGCAAATTGTTAATTTGTGATAATGGGCTATACAAATAAAATTTACTTGACTTGACCTTTCACCCATATGAATGTCCATTTCCCCCCCAGTTCCAAGCTTTGGTCATATGAGAACATATAATCTATTTTGATTGCTTTGTGTGCAAAGTTTATTATTTAGGGACCCATGAGTTAGCCAAACATTCAGTGCCACTTACACAACCATCACCAACTCATGTGACTTTATTTCCAAAGGTTCACATGACCTACAATAGTAGCTTTTAACAATTTGCTGCTCAGTGGAAACATTAGTTTGTGTGGATGTTATGTTCACATATGGTACATAATGTAAAACTTGTTCTATACGTGGTAAAAGAGGTAAAAACGCACGTTGCTGCAAGTAAAAATGCATATGTACGGGATCCAAGTAATGATTTGCAGATGTTTCTTCTCCATGCAGAATGTCCTGTGTGTGTTTTAACTCTTAAGCTCAAAACTGCTTATGATTTTTATATAGTGGAGTTGGATAAGTACATAACATCTCAACACATATCAGAACACTGATTAAGCATGGTGCGCTTAATTATATGCCTATAGATGCAAACGTAAAGATGATAAAAGATTCCGTATTTTATCGTGTTTGAAAAATCTCCATTTAGTCATCCTGTGGGGAAATGGCTCCAGTCCGCCTTGTGTATTCCACACAGCTAGTTGACATTCAGGCCCAAGTGCATGCGTTTGTTCCGCCTTCACACGTCTATTCGGTTATCCACCTACTTATTTTTATGAGGCAGAAACTATGAAGTGATGGTCTGATATGTCTGAGCCATCTTTTTCTTACCAGCTGTCCTGCATGGCGAACAGAAATCCATAAATATCAAAGAATGCACTCACGAGTCAGATCAGATGAATTACACACGAATGTTCAAATTGTTAAATGTGTACAGAAGTGTTATGTATGGGCACTTTTGTTTATCTGTCATACATTCAGCATCTTTATCAGTGACATTCGGAGGAAAATTTACATAATTATAAAGATTTTAAAAACATTGTTGAAGGGTTTTGTTTGCGCGTGCACGTGCATGTGTGTGGGTGTGTGGGGGGGTCAGAACTACTAAAGTAAATTGATACTGGTCACTCTGTTTTTAGAAAATTCTTGGGAAACCCCAAGCACAACCCGAGGGCTTGGCTGGCTGGCACAGGCCCTTGGGTCACAGGAGTTTGAGAAAGGCCTCTTAAAACACTGTTTTCACACAGTATTTCTCTAGGAATGCTGCTGCTGTGCAAGGATTTAGGTGTGAGTAACATTGATCTATCTATCCTTGGATGACCCTTTCTGCCTCCCTCTATCCTTGTCTTGAACTCTCTCTTACTACCCCCCCACACACACAAACTTTGTCCATGACCACTCCCACAGTCTCGATAACCTCCCTCTTCCATCCGTCCTCCTCCACCATGTGTTTGGCGTTGCATAACGGACAGCATTATTTACCTGAGGGCTTTAAAGGCTTAGGCCGTCAGTGAGAACACACACACACACACACACACACACACACACACACACACACACACACACAAAACTCAACAACAGCCATCTAATATCAAACCTAGTGGGTCTTGATAGGACTAAATCCGTCTTACTGTGTGATTTGATACACTCTCTTTAAGCTCTACTTTGACATGTCTGTCAAGTTAATGATGTTCCCGATAGACACTTTGCCTGTCTGCCCTGGGTAGGGAAGGCAGGTTGTGTAGATGCGGCATGATCGGTTGATCATATCGTGAAGATTCATTATTTCTTCTTCCCTGTATAATAAACCCCCGATTATTAAGGAGCCTGAAATGTTTTAAATCCAGTTGTCAGTTGATACTTTTTTGTATTTCTAGCCCAGCAATGTATTTAACAACCTATCAGGAATCCTTTGGAACCAGTCCTTTTGGACTGTTTTTACCCAGACGCCTCCAGGGCTGCATGGCCGTCCTCTCATAAATGATCAACAGTCAGTATCACTCCCCCTAGTGGCGCCTGCTGAGAGCTGACAGCTCCCCAGTGTGCTGCAGCAGAGGTTGAACCAAAGTTAGTTGATGGCTTTACAGAGGCATGCCGTCTTCCACTGCTGGAGTTTGGAGGTGGCTTCTCAATTGTATAAAAAGGGCAGGATTAGCCTAATCTGGTTAAGTGATTACCGCCCTCTTTGCATGCTCTTAGACAGGCAGCTTAATGGCCGGTCATGTCAGAGGTACAGCCGGATGTAAAGGTAATGCATGCACTAAAGCCCGGGGCAGAAAACTGGGGCTTGGACATATCTTTCCCATGTTGGTTCCCTGTGTGGGGCCGGAGTGAGGGCTGCTGGTGCTGCTCACCTTTGTCTCTGTTTGTCATGTCTCCTCAGTGGCTGTGATAGGGCTGTGCCAGTTGTCATCAAGTCCCTAGGCATGATTTTAAAGGCCATAAAAGTTTATATGTATTATAAGATATTCTTATTTTATTTATGCTTGTCTCTTTTCCTTTTCACCACTTTTCACTCAAAAATGGAACTTCTTGTCCGTTTGCCCATCACCCTTCTCTATGCAGCTCCTACTTTTTATCTTTGTACCTACATTTGCTCACAGCTGTCCACATTTTACATCTGATTTCCTCTGTTTCGTTCACTTCCTTTGCACCTCCCCTATCTGTGTGTGTAGATGCTTGCATACATGTGTGTTAGTGTGTACATGGCTCTCATCAGGGATCAGAAGCTCAGGGTGGCTGGGAGGAGGGAGGTGGGTGAGGGTGCTTTGTGATGCATGGCTGATGCCGCTGACAACGTCCTCACTGGCCACTGCCCTAAACACAAACACATATACGCATGCACATATCGAGACTGTCGCAGAAATAGCTGATCCTCAGCTACACACTCAGCGAAGACAACATATCAGTCTCCCGTACCTCACAAGGAGTGCCTCACCACCTTGGACCCCCCCCCCTATTGGTTGCCACTGCCAGCTGTGGACTTTTGCTAGGACCCCCCCTCCATCCCTCAGAGCCCCTCGGTCCCGCTCCACGGCATGGAGCAAGGGCAAGTCGCTCCACGGAGGGGTAAGTTGGATTTCTCCAGGCTTCAGTTGCAGTTTTCAGTTGTCACTTTCTATATGTAGGTTTGTGAAAAGGGACCCTGTGGATATTCATTTTGCATTATGTCACTTGGAACTAGCTGTGTGCAAGTAGTTCTTAACAAATAGATTTAAACTGGGACAACTGTGGTCATTGATTTGTGCCACTGCTGCCCTGAGGAGGTAAATGAGTAGAGGATGGCTCTGATGCTGCCAGGGTGAGGGTTTTATTTTGTTTGACATGTGCCATCCATGCTGTAAAAGTATGCCCTTTGGTGGTGTGAGGAGCACTGGATGAAAGCATCCATTAATTTGTATATGTGGAAAATCATGATTTGCATTTGATCATGTGTTTTTAGTGTTCTTGCTACTTAATCTTGCAGTTGCTCATTGTATGTTTCTATTTGAGTTAACCCAAAGATTCATTGCATAGAAAGGAGGGATATTTGACTTTGTTTATGGTATTCCTCCTTCATCTCTCCCTCTGTCCATCGGTCTGTCTCTCTCCGTCTGCCTGTCTGACTCTCTGTCTGGCTGTCTCTCTCTCTCAACGGTGAGCTGTGGGATAACTCACCAAGCGTAAGGCAGCTTACAGTGCTGTCACAGTGGGGAGCTTAGTGGTTATAAATAGGACGTGTGGCCATTTACTACCATAGAGACATGAAGGTTTGGCTGAGCCATTAGTACGCCCATGGTCTACCTGCAGCAGGTGCCAGCAGATCTGCCTCAGCCAGAAAGCACAGCGCAGATGGTGTGCATTTCTGCTAGGACTGGTCAGTTAGTCTCCTACACAGCTGTTTTAGATGTCACCAGGAAGCCAAACTCACAGGGAGCTGATAGAAGATATTTTGTTGTTGTTTTTTTTACCCATGAGAAGTGAATCAGGGCTGTGAACTGCCAACTGATATCTCTGTTGTTCACATGAAGTCCTTGAAGGGTCAGCTGTGATGAACAGAGGATGGATGAAAAACCAAGCATCCTATAAGGCCCCCTACTCTTAGGCCCTGCCATGCTCAGTCATTACATTACATGTACCTCATTTGCTCTTACTTGGTTTTGCACCTGGTCATGAGATACAAGCTGTTGCCTCTCTCGGCATTTGATTGTTCTAATATTTTGGTGCATAAAAGATTTAACTGATTTTGTTCTCATAAGTAAAATTACACAAAAAGAGGATTTTCAGAATCTCCCTTTTGTGAGCTGAAGATCTCTCAGAATGTAACGGTTCTACATAAGGAATCCACATTTATGTTCATTCTCAGAGTACTGATGAGAATTTAGCCTTAAAAGCCATGATGCTGCGATGATGACTTCTAGATAGGATGATGTTACCAACGAGGTCAGCCTTTATCACCAGGTTGATCAGATAACACGTTAACATGCCCTCATTAAACCTTTCATCACAACCTTTTCTTTAAATGGTTTCCTGTTCATTGGTCTTTTATATTCAAGTATTAGAGGCTTATATGTGATGGAAAAATCTCATGAATTAAATGAAGTGACCTCTGAACTCTAGATGCCCTGTGGGCTTTTCATTTCAGTGTGTGGTGGTTGTCATGGTGGGAACCTGTCACATGATATTTTTAATATTTAGTGTCACAAGCCATAGCTGTCTATGGGTGCTGTCTCTTTTACTGTTGGTTTGCCATTTCACCGTGTTTTGTGCAGAAAGCGCACTTTGCTTCTCCTTCAGACTCGACACTACTTTTCTTAGTCTTCTGGATCCATCCACTATGATGGAGATGTGCAATGGTTCAGTATTATCTTTTTTATGGGAAAGTCCTTCTTGCCTTTTTAATGTATGTAAACCATCAGAGGTCTAACTTTATTTTCCTGGACTGCATTTAAAGGGACAGTGTGTCTGATTTAGAGGGCTCTGTTGGCAGATATTGAATGTAATATTCACAACTACGTTTTTCAGTACTGTATACATGAACATGTATATTGTTGTCTTTTCATTAAGTTAGGATGAGATGAGCCTATCATATATACATAGGGAGCGGATCCTCTTCCACAGAGCCTGCCATTGTGCACCTCCATGTTTCTACAGTAGCCCAGAATGGAAAAACCCAACACTAGCTCCAGAGAAGGCCTTTTGTATTTTTCTGTAGAAGTGGCTTAGATGTGGCAGCGCTGGTCAAGATAGACCAGATTGAAGTCGGAAAATAAACAAGAGGAATGAATAGTTGTTGATGATAGCTAACCATTTTGTGCTATAAGAACTTTGAGAACCCAACTTTGAGAACTGGTAAATGAAGGATCAAATTTCAGCATAAGAAATGGCATGGGGGCCTTATCGCTTGGTCCTCGAGGTGGTTTTAGCACTGAAGGCCAAAAGGGTTTTCCTCTGGTTGCAATCTGCAATCACATCACTAGATGCCGCTAAATCCCGTACACTGGACCTTTAAATTAAATGCACATCTCAGCTTCATGATGTTGATAAATGATGTTGACTGCTTAGCAGCATCTATATTTATCTTTTTGTACAGAAAAGAGGTGGTGACATTTTTTTCATACTGTAAATCCGCATTAAACCCATGACGAATGGGACCTGTGGCCACTGCCTCATGTCTAATCTGAAGCACTGTTAGTCTTTTGAGGTCACCTTATGTACATTAGGGCAGTGAGAACTGAAACATGTGCTCTCTTTCTCTGTCCCTCCTACATGAAATAAATACACACACATAACACGAAACACTCACATGCACACACACACACACACACACACACAGACACACACACACACACACACCATCTCTCTCTCTCTCTATCTCTCTCTCTCTCTCAAACTTATAATTTTCTCTTTCCCGCTAACGTTTATTAATAACTAATGAACATGGTCCTCAGCAGGAGACCATGTTCACAAACTCCTCTATTCTGAAGGACTATTGTCATATCATACATCCTTGATACCATCTGACCTAAAGTACTTAGTTTAGTATGTGCTACTCTAGTGTAGCCTTTCTCTATGCATGACAAAATGTTCTGCATATCACCTTGATGGTGGGGACTTTTTCTAAGTACTACTTTTCATGGGTTGTATAATTCTGGCAACCAGTTACTGTGTTGCGCACAATGTGCCCATCTTCTTGGTGGCTGAGGGACATGAAGGAATGTCTGATGGTGATGCTACAATAAATCCTATAGAGCATCCAGCCCGAAACCCCCAAGCCTGGCCTGAGATGGAGGGGTGACCTGCCTAGGGTTTTTCCCCAGCTTTCATCCAATGAGCACTGGGATAGGCTCCAGCGTGGCTCTTTTCTCTTTTCTTACTCTTTCCGAATCCAATGTTCTCTGAGGTTACTTCATTGTCCAAAAAAGTTATTAATCCCCCATCTTCTGTACAATGGCCTCCATATAGAGATTCTCAAAATTCTGAGATCCATACAAGTTATAGCAGTGCATGGTCATTTGGATTTATAATCTATGGAAGTGCAACAACCAACCCCTGCCCTGTCTATTTCCAACACTAGTTGTGACCTGGGACACAATGGCCAGATTAGTACCAACTCCAAATTATACTGTTGTTATGCCGATTAAGGAATTTCCTGTAGATGTTCTGAGGAACTGAGGTCCTTTGTATTACTGTCTTGTGGAACTTCACACTGGGTGTAGCCAAGGTGGAGTTTACCTCTACAATAAGAGGAAGCATGCACTGTATTAATTGAGGTACCATAGTGTTCACAGAAAATGGACAACAGAGAAGCATATAATACGTTGCTGTGAAGGATCCTTTGACTTGATTCTTCATCATACCTCCTCATCCAGAAACCACCTAAGACAGCTGTTTATAAATCTTGATTGCAATGCAAAAGGTGGCTTGTCTGCATTTGGGGGTTTGCATCCATTTAATGATTGTATTTGGCAGGTTTGGTTAGTATGAGATTTGGATGTACAAGTGCAACTCCAGGTCATTGACATTTCTTACTAGCCAAAATCACTTTGAGATTTCCCATATTTGTTTGAATACAAGAGCCTTTTGGGGAAATTATTCTAGCCATCTATCTAGTGTAGAATCTACCCCAGCAGGCATTTGGCAGGATGCAAGGAGACACCCAGATAGGTCCCCACTCCTCCACAGAGCCCACACACACCATTCACACCCAGTTCCAGTTTACCTAACATGTATGTTTGTCTTCAGACATGTGGGGGGAAACCCACGCAGACATGTGAAGACCAGATTCCACATGATTCCATGAGGTGACTGTACAAACCACTAAACCACAAGGCCTGTCCTTTATTATCATTATTGTTTCTATGTATCGTTATTATCAATATCAATGTTGAAATTATGAAGGGAAAATATATAGATTGTGATACACATTAGGTTGTGTTCGGTTTTGAATGCTTGGTTGCATCACCAGATTCTCTCTGATGTCCCTCCTGCTGCATATCACCAAGTTCACAGGTTGGAAGGACCATGTTGCCCGATTTAGAAACGGAACTACCAGGTTTAGCCTGCTGCCAGGCCTCAAAGCGGATTTGAACACTTTTGGACTTAGTGAGCGATGATTACCTGTAGCATCTTGCAGAGCTAACCAATGACACTCCTGGATGCAGTGTCATATATTATACACATCATACAAGAAAGTCATTAACTCACATTTTCACTTGGTTATCCCTACTTAAGGGAAGGTACCCTGGACCTAGTGCATTATGCCCATAAGCTATCCCGCTCTGCCGTTCAAGGACATGGTGACATTCTCTCTGATTACTGCAGGGCTTAGCCACGCTGCGAGCCTCTAATTCCCCCTGCATCTGGATCAAGAAGTGAAAGTTACCAATGAAATTGCAGCCAGAGCTCAACAGATGCAGCTCCACTGATGGATGCACAGGGCCAGGCAGGGTCCTCTAGGATGCTCATCCATGCAGATATGTAGACATGCATTAGTATGTGCCTTGGGACATGCACACATACATAAACAGATGCACACACCAGGACCTGCATATATGTTGACAGCCTTAGTTGTGTCAGAGGGATGCTGTGCTATAGTCACTTCCTGTGTTTTGCTTATTTTCTGTTCTATATCATAGAGAAATCACAACATTGTAATTAATAGAAAAGTCATGTGGATTAAATTAGAATGATAAAAGAATCAAAACGATAAGTGAAATACTTGGTGGAGAAGCCTTTGTCTGCAATATCACCTTCAAAATGCTTCCTGTGTGGAGAAACTCATCCCTTGCAGTGTGAAGGGGGTTTGGGCCCATAAGCAAACAGTTGGCAAAGGTTCAAGATTCCGAGGGGGCCCACTGGTGAACCTTTATCTTCAGTTCCTTCCATAAATGTTTTATTTGGTTCAAAACAGGCGATGGACTGGGCCAGTCCAGTACCTTTATTGTCTTCCTCCGGAGCCACTTGAGAGTCTAATCTGCGGTGTGTTTTGAATATTTTTCCTGTTGGAAGGTCCACCCCTATTTCATCCTTATTGTTCTGGTGGATGGCAACAGATTCATCTCAAGGCTATCCTGATACATGGCTCCATTTGCTCGTTTGGCGATCAAACGGTTGCAAGTTCAATCCCTGGTCCTCAAAAAAACACGTCGAGTTGTCTTTGAGCAAGACACTGAACACCCCACTCCTCTGCGGGCACCACATCATGGCTGCTCACTGCTCCTATACAATAGGATGGGTTAAATGGAGATTATTGCAAATTTCCCCTTGTGGGACTGATGAGGTAAAATATTATTATTATTATTATCCACTTTAAACAACTTGGATTCTGCCAGTACCATTATTAGAGAAAAATCCCCTTCCAAACATGACATTTGGTATTTGCCCCCCCAAAAAATAAAAAAGATATTCTCATCTGGCCACACCACATTCTTCCAGTAATCTACAGCCTTCTCCAAATGTTGTGTAGCAAATATTAAATCAGCTCCAGCATGTCCTATCCTCTGTAAAGGAGTCATACAGGGTGAGCATGCTTGACCTCTTCTTCCAGGTCAGTCTGGAACTACTATTTTGTTGGACTTAGGTCTTGGGCTACTCTTCTGGCTGATTGTCTTACTGCCCATTATGCAGTCTTGCAAGGAGTTCCTGTGTGTGGCTGTTTGTAGATAAACGGTGCTTATGGAAACATTTGGGAATGGAGAAGTCAGTCAGTAACCTGTGCCATTCCTGTGTTGCTCAACAGTCTTGTTGCAGAGGTCTTGGGAGAGCTCTTGGCCTCTACCCATCATGACATGGTTCTCGCATGACAGCTTGGTAACAAATGATGCATCCCCAGATGGCTGACCCTTTTAAAAAGAGTGGAAGTGCTAACAGCCACGTGCACTAACCCATCTGATTCTATTTATCAAAGATAAGAGGACTAAATGGAATCACCTGGCTCAGTGCTCTTTCTCGCTGCATGTTCAATATCGCTTTTTCCTATGCTGCTCCAATGTAATATCAATAATAATAATTATCATTATTATCCTTATAACTATAAATTATTGTTATTTAGAATTATTATTATGGGGCGGCATGGACCAGTGGGTAGAGCAGTCGTCTGGTGATCGGAAGGTTGCAGGTTCGATCCCCGGCCCTGCAGAGAAGCGTGTCGAGGTGTCCTTGAGCAAGACACTGTTCCCCTAACTGCTCTGCCCTGTGATAGACTGGCGACCTATACAGGGTGTACCCCGCCTCTCACCCAATGAGAACGGAGATAGGCTCCAGTTCCCCCGCGACCCGATTTCGGATAAGCGGTTGACAATGGCTGGATAGCTGGATGGATGGATGGGAGAATTATTATTATTATCATTCAATTGAAATGTGTTTTTTTAAACTTGTGTTACCTTATTTAATGAATGGCTTATATTCACGTGAATCCCTGCACTGGAATTATATATAATGAATTAAAAAAAACAATGTTGACAGGTTGAATACATATGCCCCCCCCACTGTATTAGCCTTGATATTCAGGATGTGGCTGGTAACATGTGGGCTTGACAGCTCCATGCTGAGCGTCTTAGCTCCTACCCTCTAAGCTGCCTGCTCATTCAAAACATTTGCTTAGTGCATGGCTGTGTAGAGTGCTGAAGGCAGAAACAGATGTGGTTTACAGTTACATTCAAGAATGTTTGCTCCGGCTGCTATGGCGCTGTGTGCGATGTAGATCTTCAGTGTGAGTTGTTGTGGTTAGTCGAGGACATGAAAACGACTTCGTACTTGCTGTTTTTGTTCTTGAAGTGGTGGAGGATAGGAAGGGAAGTTTTTGCCTCTCAAAGTTCCCTTTGAATTCAGAGGGGAGATCTTATTTTGTCAGAAGAGCTCAAGAGGGTCGTGTTTGTTTTGCTGTTATTCATTTTCATTGTGTGCACAGGATGCACACAATAGCTCACCATTCCATCTCTGATCTTGAGCAATTAGGGATTCAGTGTCCTGCTCAAGGACACTCACATGCTTTCTGCAGGGGCTTGGGATCAAACTATCGACCTTCCTATTTCTCCTGAGCTAGGCCTGCCCTGTTACTGGCAGGAAGCAACTCACTGACAAACACTGACAAAGGGGTCAAGGGGTCACAGGTCACAGGTGTTTTTAAACCTGGAGCAAACATTTGCATTCACTGGAGGGCTGATAGGCTTTGTTTGTCACCTAGGACTAAAGAAATGTGTTTTTAATTGACTTTCATTTACACATTAATCGTTTTGATGCACAAGTTAATGATGATAGATGAAATGTTTGGTCATTGATCAGATTTTGAATATCCTGTGTGGATTGTTCCATCATTGACTGCCGTCATATCAGGGCCTTTGTGGGATTACTTTGTGTATTTTCATTATCTCCACCAGTCTTGGGAGGAAATAAGAAGTCAGTCATATTTCCCACTTCAGCAAATCAATCACTGGTGACCTCAGCACAGGAGAAGTGGAGGGGCACTGGATGAGCCACAAATAATTGTCTTATTCACCTCACTGTACTTTGAAATGCCTTGGTCTCTACAGTAAAAACTCCACTGTAGAAATACAACTCAAGATTAGGATTAAGCACAGTCACAGCTGGGAATCATCTGAGTTGCTAGAATGAAGCATTTCTCATGGCTGAGCTATGTTTTCCTGATGTTGTTTATGAATGAAAGTTCATCAGCAGAACAGATGTTCATCTTGACTCATTTATATCATGAAAACCGTGATCATTAAACACATCTTAACTCTTTTAATGAAGGGCTTTGAAGTTATGATAAACTGATCTGTTATTTCATGTCAGCCTTGTTCGCCTTCGTCAAGGGCCTGCCCAGAAAGCTTCACATCCACAGACCAACAGGCAAAACATTTTTACTTGGTAGATGTTTTTACTTTGAGCACTGCATATTAGGGAGGCCTGTTTAAATGGCACAATTAGTCCCCACGCTGTGGTGGTGGACACAGACTTAGATAGAGCATTGGGGGGGGGGGGGTGTAAGGCCGGATGCCGTTCCTAATGCCCCATGGAGGGTTCAAACCCACAACGTCTGGCTCATCATCTCCCAAAGCATGCAGTCTCCCACTGAGCAGAGGATAAAAATTGATATCAAGCATTATAGGGTCAGCAAGCAGAGAAGATGTCCTCATAATCCTTCATAAATGGAACGTATTCAGCTTTTAGACTTTTTATCACTGCCAAGTTTAAAGTGATGCAGAAATCTGTGTATTTGCCATAACTCACATTGTAAGGGTTGACCTGACCTTTTGTTCCAAGAGCTTATTAAATTCATCTTAGTGATGTGACCATGTAATAACATTAACTTGACAAAAGGCTCTATTCTATAGCTTTGTCTAATCTAATGCTCTGGTTAGTTTTGAACATATTTTTTGCTTAAATTCATGTAAAGGTTTAGAATTCATCCTTTTACTTTGCCTGTTCTGTTTAACACTGTGCATAAGACAGCTGAAAATGCTGATGAATGTTGGTAGTTTTGCCCATATCAATATATGCCGCGGTCAAGAGCACACGTCACTTACTAGCTTGATGCAGGGCCATTGTTCTGCTAAGCTCCGTTTATGACATGGGTGATGTCTCTAGCAGTCATCGCCACGTCAAATATCAAGGGACAGCAGAAGTGCTCCAGGTGTTTAAAGGGCAAATTGAGTGGAAAGAATGAGGAGATTGGACTAGCAGAAGAATATCTTGCATCCCAAATGCCCAGTGAATAAACTGTACATTTGTTTTAACTTTTGATGGCTGTATTTCCAGAAAAATTGAAATATGTCACTTGTCATGTGGGATTTTCTGTATGTTTCCACTAAAACTGTTCTCTGCTTCCACAGGTGATGGCAACCCAAAAGAGAGCAGTCCTTTTATCAACAACACAGATAACGACAAGGGGAACAACTATGATGGGAAAAACATGGCACTGTTTGAGGTAACTCATCCAACAGTTTATAACCTCTTTGATTGTTTGTCATATGGAAAATGTCATTAGGCCAAAATTGAATTTAGAAAATCCCCAATCTGCCTCCCAAGGAATTGAGATCAGGATCAGTGAAGAAAGAGAAGCTTTTTACCTGTTGGTTTGTTGATCGTGTCCCTCAGGTGACCACTCTAGCATAATGTTGGAGACAAACTATGCCAATCAGTATGTGCTCCAACTTCTCCATCAATCACAGTAAGCAACCTGTTTTGGCTAAGATTCCCCCTCCTCACCAATGTCTGTGCCTCAAAGTACCGTCTTATTTTGGGTTTATCCATTATCCACCTTTATGTAATGGGGTAAGGACTCAGCCTTATGTGGTATGCATTCTACCAGGTGATCCACCAGGGTGGCCCAAAGTACCCATCTTTATTAGATGACTTCAGTAGTCATCAAAAATGCTAAAATTGATTGGTTATGATCACTCTGCCATGAAAACTTAGATCTCACTGCTCTGTGCACAGTGGAGATGGCTTTGACTTCCTGACGAGGAGTCAGAAAAAAGTGTTTCCAAATCACAGTACTCACAGTGGCTAGTAGCCACTGTGAGTATTTATAGCGTACTGTACTTATGTATAGTGTTTATCATGTAGACTACTTTATAATGCTTTTTATATGATGTCAAGGGTACTCATAACAGGAGCTATCTATAGTCTACTAATCCACGACAAGGCACTATGTGGCGCAAAGTGCCTTGGTCTCTGTGAGGTCTCTGTGGCGCAATTGGTTAGCGCATTTTGCTGTTAACCGAAAGGTTGGTGGTTGAAACCCACCAACCCAGGGACAAGATGGTTTATTCCCAGCATACCTGGTCATTATTACCCCTGCCAAGCAAATAGCCTGTAGGGGGTTATATGAGTGTGTGGGAACGCTAGAGTACCTTTAGGGGGCGGCATAGCTTAGTGGGTAGAGTGATCGTTCGGTGAATTATTATTTTTATTATTTTATTATTATGTTAAAACCAAATACACTGTAGTGGGAGGAAACTGGTTAACCAATCTGTCCAACAATCTTCCCATAGCACACCAGCTGGTCGAGGAGACGGCACATTTGCCAGAAAGATACAGTATTGCCCTGAGTCCATTTCGCTGAATCGTTGCTGGCTGCTCTGTTGTGGCATTTGGCTGTCCTTGCGCCTCTGTGGTCACTGGTCCTAGAATAGAATCAGAGGATTAAAGTCAATTAGGCACTGTGAATTCTATTTTCACTACTGCATGAAGTCAATGCAGTAATGCTATTCTAACATCCTTTAATTCAGGAATAGCCCATAAACTAAATTTTGTGCATCTCGGGGGTTTTTTTGTTAGTTTTTTGGGGGGATGACGCATTCTCTGCATATATTTGATAACATAGTGGAGAGAGAGACAGGAAAGGCAGGGAGGGAGAGAGAGGGGATGAACTGCAGCAAAGGGCCCAGGTAGGATTCCAACCAAGGCTGCTGCAGTAAGGACTCTCCCTTATGTGGCACATACTCTGCCAGGTGAGCCACTAGGGTACCCCCTACATCCCATTCTGAACAGATTGCTCAGCTCTCTCTTCATCAACCTCTCTTGCCTTTGGGTAATCAACCATTGACCATCTTTATGCTTAGACCAAGGTGAAAAGTTACAGCAGTAATTTGCAAATCCAAGCGTCATTCACAAATTCACAACATTAATTTACATTTTTAGGATAACTTAAAAAGAAAGCCAATGCCATTAACAAATGGATAATTTTGCTTAGCCCACTATACTAAACAGAGTGTTTTTCTTTTTGCAGGAGGAGATGGACAGTAACCCCATGGTGTCATCTCTCCTCAATAAACTAGCAAACTACACCAATCTCACACAGGGGGCTCAGGAGCATGAGGAAGCTGATGAAGATGAGGGGCCAAAAAAGAAAACTGTCAAGGTATGCAAGCCTGTTTTTCTTTTGTTCCCTTTCTGTAAGAACATGCACTTTTGTGTCCTGTCCCATGATGTCCTGCCAAATCCTCTTGTTTTCTCTTCTCCTCAACCCCTCTTGTATATTTTGGTATACCATCAAACAGTTTAAGGTGTTACCTTGTCCTCCAAATTCACAATCCGATCCATCACATATGATAAGTGCTGGAAAAACTCGTCACATCCAAACCAGGCGATTGGCTCAGGTCGCACAGATAGATAAGTTCTGGCACTAGAGCTTGTTCCCTAGTTTCTAGTTGACTTAGTCTGGTCATTGAGGCTGCGACCCTGAGAAAAAAACTGCAGAAGGCCCCTAGAGGGTGCAAAGTCCCCACTGAAAAGTGTGCTGAGGGCCATTATCGGAGACAATGTCCCTGGACAGACCATAGGGGGAGAGTGTATGATGTCTTAGTGCTTTACAGAAGTTGTGGTAGTGTAATGAGATGTGCTGTGTTGAACTGATCTACCACCATGATGATAATGTGATGTATCCCTCCACTCTTTCTCCTTTGTTTGCCAAAACGTTGGCGAGCTCAACTGAGTTGTTTATTTGTTGAGTCTGTATTCATGGCCCCATCTTTCTGTTACAAGGGAGACTACACAGTCACATGGTGCACAAAGTGAAACACCATGACAAAGTACAGTTCAATGGACTTTACTGACCTCACAGTCAAAATGCTGGCAACAAGAGCGTCAAGCAAAGGTTCAAAGGTCAGGAAACATGCAAGGGTCAAAACACGGAAATGTTCTCATCAAACGACTGACTTAAATCCTGGCCAACACATCATAAACACAGATGGTACCTTATGCACGCATGATAAAACAACGGAGACAACTCGTGGAGTAAATAGTGGTTTGAAGTGGTTTGATCCCCTGCAGAAAGTGTCAAAGTGTCCTTGAGCAAGACACGGAACTCTTAACTGCTCAAGCCCAGCAACCGAATGAGGATCTGTCCAGGGTGTTTCTCCGCCTTTCACCCAATGAGTGCTGGCATAGGCTCCAGTAGACTCCAGATAAACAGTTGATGATAGATGGATGAAAAGAGAAATTTAAGATATTTAAGATTTTTGGTTTGAGTGAAGTGATATGTTTTCCATTTGGATTAGAGGCCTGATGCTTTCTCTTAGGACTATTTATCCTGCTGTAGAGGTCAGGATGCAGGGATAAGAACTCCATTATGGAGATAAGAACACAAGGTTTCAGTTCACCAGCAAGCTAAAACCAGTTTTCATCTCGTATTAATGAATCAACACAAGGCTTTTCACTCCCACCCTGCCACAGACCACGCTTGTAGGGCCTCATTCTGGAAGCTCTATACTCAAGTTTTTTGTTTTGCACACCAGCTCTCTAAAGAAAACTCAAAAGTGCCTACAGTGCTGCCAAGCGACGCAGATGCCTCTGTAACCACAGTTACGCTCCCATGCCAATTGCCCCATCCTGTTCATTCATTGTATGGAGAGATGCCATGGGTACCTCCCATCGACTTTAGAGAAACATATTGGCCAAAAAAATGTAGTGGATGAAGCTGACACCCCTTTTTCCCCGTTTTCGGGTGAACCAGTGGAACCAGCCCTGTACATTCTCACCAGGAGATGGCGAAAAAGGTAGCTACATATGAATGTAACCACTTTTCCATTACGATATTTAATGTCATTTTTCAAACAAACATAGCATAGGCCTGTGCCTTCCTGTAGTACAGTTGTGAAACGTATGGCTCGATCTAGCAGAGGAATGTATTTTTGGGGGGACATTAGCGTTGAAAGTAAAGTAAAGTTCTGATGTGCTTGTGCTGAAGCTTAGCATAGGCCGGTAACACATATTATATCAGAGTGATCAAAGACGGAATCTTGAATATGCTATAACCAGTATTGCATCCGCCCAACAGAACATCCATGTAATGGTAGCCAATGAGTTGGAAAAGGGTTTTTCACATTTCACAATGGTTTCTTGTGCTTCCTGAGCTGATGATCTCTCAGTATATTTTCACCTCGATCGCAAGCCAAATAATGGCTGGCTTGATGTGTTTTTGAGCCTGTGTCCATGTCAAAAATGGGTTAGAACAAGATTTCAGTTGAATGCTGTCACAAACCATCGATTCATATTGAGCGGAGTCGCTACGCCAGCCAACAATGTTAGCAATGGGGAACTTGTCTGTTTGGATTCAGCGTAGAACTTTTTAGCCCTGTGCTTTCTGACGTACCTCACGAGTATTATACATACTCACGAGTCTCATGAGTGATTTTAGTTTTTTTTCCTAATTTGGACGCTCTGAAAGGAAGACATGATATATTTGTTGCTGGTATTTTTGACTTGTTTGCATTTCTACAACAGCAGTGTGACGTTGCCCTCTGTCCTATGCTCCTTTTCATTTCTAAAGTCATGATGAGTGACTTTGGTCACCTGACATCTTCTTAACTTGTGTTTCTTATGTGCATGTTGATGTGACAGTGGTTTTTCTTGACTCATGTATCCTTAAAGTTGATTTTTTTTTTCAGTTTTGCTCTTTCTTATTGTTCCTCGACCAGTGCATCCTGGTGTCTGTTGTCTACGCACCCTTTCACGTTCCTTCTCTGCTGCTCATGATGCGTTCTATCTCACTTTCAATGCCCAGCCTCACTGTCTTCCTCATCTCCTTCCCCCTGGTCCCTTCTTCTCCGCTGCACTCTTTCCGTCCTCTTTGGTCTATCCTCCTCCCCCTCCACTTCCATTCCTCAACTGTTCTCCACTCTTCACACTGCTCGTATCCCTTTTCACTTACTTACCTTCTCTTCCCTCATCTCCCCCAACACCCCCTTGTTCTCTTCTCCTCATCTACTCTGCCCCTCTCTCTCTTTCTAGAGCCCTCAGATGGGGACCTTCATGGGTGTTTATCTCCCCTGCCTCCAGAACATTCTGGGAGTCATCCTTTTCCTGCGTCTCACCTGGATCGTTGGTACAGCTGGCATCTTGGAGTCCCTGGCCATCGTCGGCATGTGCTGCTCCTGTGTGAGTACCCGCTCCGTACAACTGGAAACCACTTTTGTTACTCCTAAACGTAGAAACAAAAGCAGGCTATTCTTCATATGTTTTCTCAATATTCCACTGGTGTCAGAGTCTTGGCTGATCTTGCTTGGCGGCAAAATGCACCAGAAAATAGAAGCTATGTGCTGGAGGCTCAACATGGTATTAGACCTTAGCTTTACGTGTTTATAGAGGCTTCATCTGTTGCCCATACGCGCATAACGAGCTGAAGACGCTCAAATCAGGCTCCCATAAGCCACATTAGACTGCCTCTTTTCTGTACATCGTTGTCGACCCAAATAAAGAAATTATTGTTCCTTTGCAATTCTTAACACATTGAGCCAAACCAAATTTTTACCTTGGGTAGCTGATACTCAAATATGTAATTGATATTCCCATAACTTGACATTAATAATTGTTTTATCAGAGTGATGTTATGTGGAAGATTAGCAGTTGTTTCATAGAATGTAACTGCATGTTTATGGATATGTGTTTATGCATAATGTATGTGTGAATGCATATATACACATGTGTACATGTGTTTTAGATGTGTTTGAGATGTATATGTGTGTGCTTTTGTACTCTTGTGGTTGGGTTTTTGGGTGAAATCATAGCCATATGTGCTGCTGCGAGCGTCAAGATGAACTGTAATGATGCTGGTTGATGGCCAGCAGAATGGAGAGTGACTGGCGAGTTGACTTATTGGCCATTGATCCCTCCTATATTTAGCCACCATGGCTTCTTTCAGTTCAGCCACAGGTGCTAATGTCACCTGAGAGTTTTGATGGCTAATCTGTGAGGTATCTCTCTCTCTCTCTCTCTCTCTCTCCCTCCCTCTTTGTGTATGTCTCTCTCTCTTATACACAGCGAGTACATTTACAAGCCCTTCTGCAGACACTGGCTTACAAAAGCTTAATAAGGAAAGTACAAACGAGACTTGGAGTGCAGTCCCACTTGTGCCCTTCCTGTCTCGCCATGTTTCAGGGCTGAAAACAATCCCTCCTCCTACAGCTGCAGCGCCACTGGTTGATTTACACAACAACCAACAGTGACACTAGTGATCACAAAAGTGTTGAATATCCATGGACTGGGTGGCTTGACAATGAGGCAGACACGGATGAGTCTGCATCAGTTACAATAATCACTCTGTGATTAAATGTAGCTCAATCCCTATACAGCCACGGTCAGCTCATTCAAGTTCAAGTTTATTGCCATGTGCATTTGAATACAATGAGATTCTTGTCCTTTGTCTCACTGACATAACACGAGGCACACAAAGACAAAGAACATTCCATCCAACAAAAAAAGACAACACTAGATAAATACATTGACTGTGTACACAATGAATACATATTTTATGTGCACATTGTACTGTACTCGATAACACAATGTAAGGTGCATATAGGGTGGATCAGCTGTTAAGCAACCTGACTGCCAGTAGAGAGGAACTATTACTGAGATGGGTGGTGTGTGGTTTAATGGTCTTTAACATATTTGAGATGGAGGGAGTGAGAACAGAACAAGAAGAGGATGAATGGTGTCCTTAAGGATGTTTTGAGCTTCCCTGTATGTGCATCACAGGACTTGTGATGTGAATTGTGTGCAGGCTCAGCATCATGGACACCTAAGAACTCTGTTGCAGGAAAATTTCAGTAATTTTACCATCTACTTAATGCTTTTTGGTCTTCTGCTCTGAAATTGCAGATGAAGTTCAGAGCTGATGTCAATTTCTTTTATTCCCTTTATTCTGGAAACTACTATTGACGGGGATACACAGATGGAATATGACCTTCTAGTTCAGTGATGTACAGAGAGCCTCACTGAGGTTGTTGTGTATGGTTAACCATATAGTGGTTCCTATAGACCTCCGTAGCTGAGCACAGCACACATACAAACACGTATGCAAACAGAACCTCACTCCCTCTCTTTAAGTAGCCCACTACAAGGTGTAAAACACATTAGTTGCCATGACTACTGTCAATAAAGATCAATGTTTTCTGTCTGACTTACTGTGTTACCAAGAGGTCCACTTTTACTTCTCATGATTAGGCCCCATGTTGTTTGGGTGGACATGGACTTGGATGGAGCTTTTGGGGATTAAATGTCGATGCCCTACTGGACGCCCCACTGTGGGTTCGAACCCGCAACATCTGGCTCATCAGTTCTCGAAGCGCGAGCTCTACTGTGATACCAAACAACACAAAATCAGTCAGCGGGTTTGTTATGTTACAGTGTTGGAGTTACAATGACTCTCGGCAACTCCTGGCGAGGAACGGGTCCAGAATGTTTCCATATCGACACAATGCTTATTGTGGACTTTGATTGTAAGTGGCAAAGAAGCTGAGCAACAGAAAAGTTGCATCATTGAATTCAGTGCATTCGATGGAACTAAAATAGCAGTTCTGTTCGTCTTGTACAATAACCTGTCCCCATTGTCAGGTTGATAAAAGTGATCTAATTCCAGAAACCTGCACTGGAATTTGAGTCCTCTCCACACACACACACATTAGTCTCAGCTCTTGTTACTCATTCAGATGAGATTCTTATTCTTGGTGGTTTCAGCACTCATGTGATGAAAAGGCTGCTGATTCTCCAAGAAAACCATTTCTGGTGCTTGTTGATAATTGTGTGTTTCCTCGGTTTGCTCAAGGGCTGTCTCATTGCAGCGGTAACACCCTCTATCTGGTATGATATGAAGGGGTAGCTGTTTCTGATCTGATGATCTTAGTGTCTTTCCAACCACATCTGCTATGTCCGATCATTTTCTCGTTAAATTTCAAGCCCGTTCTGTTGGTGTCAGCAAAGATTCTATTTACCTTCGCTTCATTGGTCCATCCACCGTCAATGCATTTGGCCAGCCGCTCCCTTAAATCTTTGTTCCTTTCACTATAGAGACCGACACTGTTGAAAATGTCACTGGTGTCTTAAATGGGGCCTTCTGTAGTCTCCTCGGGCACTTTCACTTCTCACTACCTGAGCTAGGGGACTAAGGAGCCCCACCCACTCCCTTGTTTAATGATGAGACACAGGCTCTTAAGTAGTAGGCCTGCAGGAGACTGGCATGGAAATGGAGGCTTCTACAGGCCTTTTGAAGGAGCTGGGAACCAAACCTCCAATCTTCCGACACCTACTCCCTGAGCCATGCTGCCCCCGTGTTCATTGATAAACGTTATTCCCGGTTTCTCTTTGACACTAGCTAAACTTTCTAAAAAGCAGCCACTCTTGCAGCCCGCTGAACAATGGAGACTGGTGAGAAGACTGTTTAGCTCCACATTATGTTGTTTATTTACAGTTTATTTAAGCTCAGCATTAGTAAGGAACTGTTAACTGTTGTCCAACTACATGTTGTTTCCTTGATGTGAGTTTGCTCTACACTGGCTGCTGTTGCACTGAAATTTCCCCCAGTGGGACTAATAAAGGAATATCTTATCTTATCTTATCTTATCTTAACTGTACAGAGGTGACTGACCATCTCACTGGTGCTGAAATCACTTCAGACACATCAGTAAAAAGCTGTCTACAGGTCATAGTAGCATCATCTCAGTGAAGTGGGCAGTGAATTTTCCAGCTAATTGGCTTTACTCCAGATTCTCCACCTCTGAGCTGAAAATGTACATAGCACAGAGCACAAGGCTGGTTTATTTTGGTCGTTAATACCCGAGGACATCTGTCTCTATCTTATCTCATTGTTTTCGCTCCTCTGTCTTTCCTCATCATCTGCATCTACGGTGCACCTTCCCAACCCACCGATACATAGAAACCATAGTGATAAAGACGTTTTACAAATTTGACAAAACGTATTTCACATTTATCGTTTTAAATTTGAGCCAAAGAAAATCACTCATTCCTCCGCCTGCCTCTCTTAACCTTATCTCCATCCTGCTTCACTTGTGTTTTTTCTTTACCCGTTGTCCTTGGTGTTGTCCATGACCACTGTTATATAACGAGCTGGAGGCTAATGCATTTAGCCTGGATAACAATGAGTAATTTCACAGAAAAGCTTGTATCCATTGCCAATCCCATAGATTTATAGCAAAAGCCTATTGGGCGGCATAGCTCAGTGGGTAGAGCGGTCGTCTGGCAATCGGAAGGTTGCAGGATCGATCCCCGGTCCTGCATACAGGATGTCGAGGTGTCTTTGAGCAAGACAATTAACCCATAACTGCACCATATGTTGGCAGCTCACTGCTCCTATATAATAGGTTGGGTCAAAAATGCAGAGAAAACCAAATTTCCCTATGCAGGACTGATAAGGGAATTATTATTATTATTATTATTATAAGAGGTCATTTCACTGGCTGGATGTAGAATTAAGCTCCTCAAGGTTTCTGGGTTGCTCGAAGATTGTACTGGACATGGATAGAACACAAAAGAGACCAAAAAAAGTGGGAAACTGTCTTTTTTCTTGGCTTAGAAACCCTTGTATTTTAAGAAAATATGATAAAGGCCATATATGATTAAAGACATGGAAATCTTATGATGCAGAATGAAACTATGCATTATTGCAATACCTTTGTGATAGCTTTACGTATCAGGTCAGTGGCTTTGAGAATGCTTATCTGATTTCTTTGTCTCTCAACTCTCTCAACAGACCATGTTGACAGCCATATCAATGAGTGCAATTGCTACCAATGGTGTGGTGCCAGGTAGGATGGGGTGCTTGCACGTAGTGGAAATTTTGAAAACAAGTTACTATTTTTGTCTCCGAACAGCCCTTTAGCTGTTCATTGTATTTATTTAGGAGCTTGAATCCTTTATTGATTGTTTTCTAGCTTGTACTTGTAATAATTCATATTTGTATACAATGTTAGGAATCCACAAATGTCTTTGAAATTATTAAAGCTTTTGAAATGGATCAGGTTTTGAAAAGCTTCATTGTCGAGGGTTTTGCAAGCTCCTGCTGCCCCCCTCCCCATAAATAAATAGATGAGTTGTGACATCCCTGATCTATTGTGTTCTAAATTATAATCTTTCTGTACTCAGCTGGAGGCTCCTACTACATGATCTCCAGATCCCTGGGCCCTGAGTTTGGTGGGGCAGTGGGCCTTTGTTTCTACCTGGGCACAACTTTTGCTGGTTCCATGTACATCCTGGGTACAATAGAAATTCTGCTGGTGAGTGTGCTCATGTCACAATACTACCAAAACCACATAGGAATTATACTGCAGTGTTTCCATCGTCTCAGTTTTGACCACAGCTTGTAACTCCCTTCTGCATCCCTATAAATAACATACTTACTGCATGTATAGCCTGTTTACCAGCTACAGCCAATGATTTGTTTCATCTGTCTTTCCATCTGTGTCTGTCCCCCAGAGACTTACATTGTGGCTCAAACATAGATCTTTGTAGAATTAAATAACAGCTTAAGATTCTCTCTCTCTGGTCTTGAGTATTCAGACCGTAACTTTTGGCAAGATGTAATAAGGTTAATATTTTTGTTAGTGTCTACTGAAACAGATATTTGCCATTGACAGTATTGTATTAAAAGTCTGCCACCAACTGTATTTTCTGTGGGGGGTTTTTCATCTATCTTTCCTTACTTTTCTTCCACACATTCAGACATACATTGTGCCTAAGGCAGCCATTTTTGTGGCAGAGAGAAAAGAAGATGAGATGGGCGCCTTGCTCAATAACATGCGTGTCTATGGGACCTGTTGCCTGGCACTGATGGCCCTTGTGGTCTTTGTTGGGGTGAAGTATGTCAACAAGTTGGCTCTAGTCTTCCTGGCCTGTGTCATCCTTTCCATCTTGGCCATCTATGCTGGGGTCATCAAGACTATCTTTGAGCCTCCCGATTTCCCGTGAGTCCGGTCAGATGAAACCATATGATCCACATTCATCCAAGTTCAAGTGCTGATCTATACTCTGCTGGTTTAGCATCAAAATAGCTGTTCATTAAAATGAACACATTATTTGTATATTTAATTTCTCTTGCCAATAACAATTTCAAGTTCTCAAGTTTTTTTTGCCAACTAAGGCCATATAAAAATCTGTTTAGTGTATATCTACAGATTATCAACTCTCTTTTATTCCACTGTCAGTCTTTGCATGTTGGGGAACCGCACCCTTCAGAACCACGGCTTTGACCAATGTCAGAAGACTGATGTCATAGACAATGTGACAGTCACGACCCAGTTGTGGAGCCTGTTCTGTGATGGATCCCAGCTCAATTCCAGCTGCAATGAGTACTTCAAAAACAATGATGTGAAAGAGATCCAGGGCATCCCTGGACTGACCAGCGGCGTCATCTCAGGTTGGAACATAGGGTTTTCTCCAAAAATCTTCACCTCTTCACCTCCAATGGTATATATGCTCATGTACATAACCACATGCAGATGCATATAATCACTTTAACTCATAATCTTACATAGTGGTAAACTACAATATCTGAACACATGGCTCTGCAGTAGATTAGGGTGCAAACAATGCAGCTATGATGCTGGTGTGCTATAACAACAGGTGTTGAGGAGCAAGGGAGCATGTCACTGGCTTAACAATGCAGCGTTGACAACCGTTCCACTAAGATGCAGAAGCTGCTTCCTGGCTGATGCTAAAGAAGGCGTTTGTTACAAAGTATGGAGCTAGACGGAGATGAATAACACACAAATGATTGTGAATAAGTGTTAAAACACAAGATAACTGCGAAAGAGAAAATAAAGTTGAGATAGACCCGAGAAAGACAAAAACTTTCACCAAGAGCTATTTTCAGTGATTACAGCTGCAGTCAAAATGTATCCAGAGCAGGAGGACGGGTTATCAAATAGCTGCCTTGAATGAACCTGTTCACCATGATGCTGATCTTGGTAATCCAATTTCATTTGTACTTTGTGCAGAAACCCTGCTGAGAGAGAGAGAGAGAGAGAGAGAGAGAGAGAGAGAGAGAGAGAGAGAGAGAGAGAGAGAGAGAGAAAGAGAGAGAGAGACAGGAAAAAAAAGAAAAAAAACAATATG